>QJPP01007101.1:0-17885 GCA_003996215.1 Jaltomata sinuosa | reverse complement strand
CCCAATGAAAGAAAGACAGGTGGTTGTCAAAGGTATAGCAATGAACTTTACCTATTGGGATTATATCCAAGCATTCAGTAAAGCTCTGTTTTACAATAATGATAAAAATAAACATACTTGGTTTATAAAAATATGTTCTAAAGTCTTTTCTGAACCTATTCCAAATTGGTTTATTAACTGGTGGTCATACCACGGTCCTACTATTCAGATATTGCCTAAAAAATTCTTAGAGTTATACAAAGAATGGAAAAAGATTTCTCCTTTTCTCCAAGAATTATATCACCAGGATCATATATGCTGGTTAGAAAAGATCGATCAAATATACTTTTTTATAGAATTTTCTATACCTTGGATCCATAAATGGATACCAGAAGTAGGGTTTACAGAGGAAGATGTTCCCTGTTTATATCGTGTTTATTATAATAATTTCTGGAAAAAATTATTGAGAAAGGATCCCAGAACAAAGCAATTGAATGGACAAGAGCTTATTGATAATATTATAAACACGCTCGAGTCATACAGAGAACTTCCTGATAAGGAAATTGAGGTTGATAACTCATCCATCAGGCATATTGCCAGAAGAATCTCCACTCAAGAAGGAGATAAAGAAGCAATGGTCAATGAATATCTGGAGAAGATGAAGAGGACTTTGCTTCTTTATCTCCTTCTTGAGTGGAGATTCTTCTGGCAATATGCCTGATGGATGAGTTATCAACCTCAGTCAAATGGGGCTAACTGAGCCTGCCACCTAGCAAATATAAGTTTAGAAGCGTCATGTTTAAAGTCTTTGTCAAACATGAATTTGACTGACAGTTTTTATCACAAATTTCTGATTATATAAATCATCCTGAAATTTGAGAACACATTTAACAATAGTAAGCATTTCATGGGCCACAGTTGCATATTTCTTCTGGGCCTCAGTCCATTTTCCTGAATGAAATCTAATAAGATATTCATTTTTATCATTGGGATTAATCTGTTTAAGAATCCCTCCATAACCAAGATTCGAAGCATCTGTTTCAATAATTTTTTGCCAAGCAGGGTTAGCAAGAGTTAGACAAGGCAACGATTGAACTCGCAATTTTATGCTTTTTACCAAAGCAGTATGACTATTAGTCCAAGGGAATTTATAATCCTTTTTAAGCCTGTCGTATAACGGTGCTAAATCTCTTGAAAGATTTTTATAAAAAGGAGATATATAATTCAGACTACCCAAGAACCTCTGTAATTGAGTTCTATCAGTAATAATATCTGGGAATTTTGATGCAAACTCTATAGCCCTCTGTATAGGAGTGACTTTTCCTTGACTAATAAGATGTCCAAGAAAACGAACTTCAGTTTGAAATAAACTCATTTTTTTTTTTTTTTTAACTAAACCATTTTGTATCACAATTTTCTTGAAAATATCAAGGTGTTTAATATGCATTTCAAGAGTTTTAGAAAACACCAAAATATCATCAATATAAACAATGATAAAATCCATATATGGATTAAAGATGTCATTCATAATTTTTTGAAATTCAGATGGGGCATTTTTTAAACCGAATGGCATAACATTCCATTCATATTGCCCAAAGGGAACATTGAACGCAGTTCTATAAGAATGCTCCTTGAATATTTGAATTTGCCAATAACCTGATTTTCAATCAAATTTTGAGAATATGTTAGCATCATATAATCTAGATAACAAATCTCGTTTGTTGGGAATAGGATACCTGACCCACTTTAAACATTTGTTTAACGGTTTATAATTAATTACCAACCTGGGAGCTCCTCGTTCCTTCTCTGCCGCATTATTAACATAAAACGCTGTACAAGACCAAGGAGATTTTGAAGGCTTTATTAAACCTTTTTGTAATAAAGTATCTATTTCTCGTTTACAGAATTCTACTAACTCTGAATTCATTTGGCAGGGACGAGACTTAGTCGGGATATTATCTTCCGAAAAATCTTCCTCATACGGAAGAGTGACAATATGCTTTTTCCGATTCCAAAAAGCACTGGGATGATCGGCGCAAATATCAATGGCAATCTGTTCAGAGATCATTTTCATTTTTTCCTGTATTTTAGGAGATTTGAGAGACTCAAAAATGTTTATGCTAAACAGTTCATATTGCAAAGAATCAACATGTTGTTGCTTCATTTTAATTAATGCACTAATATCACGAGCTATTGGTTCTGTGATAAAAGTATAACTTATGACATTGTCTTTATAAGATGCTGAAAACCCTTTTGAATCAATATGTGTAAAAGGGTAAATGGCATTTATAAAAGGCGTTCCAAGTAGAATTGGAGGATTCAACTGATTTTTAACCAGAAAGAAGAAATGAGGAATACAAACCTTATTCTGGCAAATCTTGGTATTAGACAGTTTATACTTTATATCTAAAGCATGTCCTGAAGCAGATTGTACCATATGAGTAGTTTTTTGAAAATATTTTGAGGGAACAAGACCCTCTTGGATGCAGCTTACATCTGCACCACTATCAATTAAAGCATCACTAGTAATAGAAAAACTATTATCAATTAAAATGGTGCATTTAATATACCATTTATGCGCAGTAACAACCTGCATCATTCCTAAAAACATATTATCTTCAGGAATATTGTTGTCGTTAGGTTCATCATAGTAAACTTCTTTTCCCTTTGAAGAACTGGCAATGGAACTGATATGCTCATTATTTTTCTCAATCTGAGATATCCTTGTATCATGAATGGCCTGATTACGTTTAAGAAAAATAATTTTCTTTTTTAAATTTTCAACTTCTTCTTTTAAATCATTAAAAGAAGCATCTTTTTCAACAAAAGAATTTTTCATCATTAGACGATTTTCCACCTCTTTTAAAGAATAAGGGGCCTGATAATTAAAATCATTTTTAATCTTTTCCACAACTGGTTTTGAAGAACTAGCTTCTTTAACCGTGGCAAGATTAATAATTTTTTCACGAAGTTTGTTATCAGTAACTTCTTTTAGCAATTCAATGATATTATCAGATGAAAACATTTTGATAGTAAAATCTTGAAATTGTGATTGAAGTTTATAAATATCATCTCCTTCAGTTTCACGAGTACAAGTATTACCTTGGCAAGTTGTGCATTTAACCTGCTCATCATGATCAGAAAAATCAATTAGATCAATATTTGATTCAGTATCAGAATATGATTCATAATCTTCATCCGATCCTGAGGTGTATAATAAACTATAAACCTTTTCATGCATGGTTGGATCGAGTTCTAAAGCTTTAAGCTTATTTAACCTGCAATTTGGAGCAATATGCCCACGTTTACCGCATTTGTAGCACTTGATCTTAGAAAGATCCCTTCCTGACCGATCTTTAGTAAATCTATTAGATTTTCGAGAGCTTCTTTTAGCGTCTCTTTCTTCTCTAGACATTCGTCTAGATCTCCTTCTTCGTCTCTTATTAGAATCCTCAGTCCTTGGAGCGCGATAATACTCCTTTTTACTGCCATAGGCTGTAGGTTCAGGTAACCCGAACTGAGTACAAAAATCTCCAAGCTGAGATCTTTCCTTATGCTTATTCCTTTTAAGCTCTTGTGACATACGAAGCTCATTACAAAGATTTAAGCCTTCCTGAGTGCAAACTCCAATTAATTTACCATAAGTGTATTCCTGATAAGGAATTTCAGTACGGTCTCCTCTTAGGACCTTACGAACTCTTTCAGCGAATAAAGAAGGAAGGCCGTCTATAAACTTAGCTTTCCAAAATTCATATTTGTTTTCGGGCAATTCCATACCCCGACTTAGAAACGTATCTTTGTACCATCTCCATTTGGTCAATGTAGGACATTTTAGACCATTGAGTAAGGTACGAACTGTTTCATAAGAGGAGGTAAATCTACCATTAAAATGTTCTAAGATAGTGACTACCAGAGTATAAACAGCGTCTTCTCTATCTTTTTCTAATTTGAAACCTAAGTTATCAACTCCTTCTTCATTCGAAATAGCATTTACTATAGTGGCTTTATCTTCTAACGATAAGTAATTATCCCACCAGCCTCTAAGCTGTCCAGTGAAACCTGCAACAATCATCTTGCAAATAGTTCTATCACTATTTTTGGTGCTTTTACAAATGGTTGAATACATAAGCATTCTATGCACCAGAATGGTCAACTGCCTATCACTTAACCCATCGAGGTTCCATTCATAAATTTCAGAACCACTGTAAGACGTATTAGTCTGATTCCAATCTCGTTCTTCTATCAAAACATCCTGAGGAGTTGGACGAGGGTAATAAAAAGTATTCATGGTTGGTTTAGCATAACCAGAATTTTTCCGAGGATAACCTTTGAGTTTATTAAACTCTGAAGAAACGTGATTTTTAAAATCATTTGTCTATTCTATCGTTTCTGAAAACTCATGTGATAAATCAATTGGTTTAATATTTAAACCTGAAAACTTTTTATCAAGAAGTTCTTCTAACTCATTCATAGATTTAATCTTAAAATCATTAATTTGAGGGGGTCTTTGAATAGAAGCAGGGACCAATTCTGCTTTACTAGTCGAAGCAATTTCACTTGCTTTACTAGTTGAAGCAATATTGGTTTTAGCTATATCAGCCTTTATACCTTTTATCAAAGTAGTCATTTGTTCAAGTTTTTCATCCAGAGAACCAATATATTCTCCTAAAACTTTAACATATAAACTCAAATAATTATTTTGAGAAATAATCTTATTAATTTCAGAAATGCTTATAGAAGCTATTTCTTTCTCAATGAAATTCTGAAATGCGTGGAATGTAATACCCGTATTATTAGGTAAAATAAAAGCAGCTTGGGGGGGATAAACCTGCGTAAGAATCTTACCGTCTACCTCACGATAAGTTCTTTTTTCAATAACCTTAATATATAAAGGTAAATAAGTGGTTATAAACCATGGAACAAAATGCATGATTTCATTATGCAAAGCACAAGTTTCATAAAACTCTTGAGAGATATTGTTCATATCATCTCTACCGTAAGAATTAAAAAACCAAGTTTTAAACTTGTTCCATTTTTTATCAAAAAATTCATTTTGAATTTGTTTCCTTGCCAGGGAACCTGGGCTAAAATCAATTTGGTGTGGAATCATTAACACTTATTAATATCAAACTCCATTTCAGAGGGAGTAGGAAAGTCCTTATCAGAACTATCATCATGCATATTATCAGCCTGCACAATATTAGAACCTGGGCTAATCTTAACCTTTTCAATAACAACGTTATTATCAGATTCTATCGTATGAAGAGAAGCAACCCTATTTCTTGCTGGACCATAAATAGGGTCGATAGGTGAAATATGCTGAATATTAGTCATAGATCTATGACCAAGAGATCTTCTGTTATAAACAGTACTTACCGGAGGCATGAGTCTATGCGTAGACAAAGACTGCCTATGAGGAGCATAGCTACCTTCTGTAAATTGAATACATACCCTACCATCGGGATCTTGAGAAACATGAGAATACTCAGAATTCGTAACTGTATCAGTTAATTGATTTGGAGATATAACCGAATCAAGAGTCCAAGTTACTGGAAAATTAATTTCTTCCCATTTAATAGGTCTTCTAGTAGTGACCTTTGACCTGGCGAAATTAGTTTCCACTAAAATAGTTTGATCAGAAGTGTCGTATAACTTACACTTTGGATTCAGAGTAGATAGCAATTTAAAATAAATTCTATAAGAAAGACTAATAAGTTTTGAACCTGGCATATAATTATAACCATTGGTTTTAACATTTAATGTTAAAGCATCCAGAATATTAGCATCAGATAATGATAATTGCAAATTTGGTTGCGTATTAAAATACACCGGACCATAGGCCACAGTGGATTCAATTGAACCCATAAGAGACTGTCTAAAATTTAAATTTCTAGCATCTCTGAGAGCTGCCAAAAAGGTCTCTGGTAACCCTTTAAGGGTAAGAGGTTTAAAAGCAATTTGAACCATGCCAATATGCACATAGTTATACTGATTCTTATAAAGATTAACATCATGTTTATTTAATAAACGAATAGTCTGCTCAGAAGAATTCAAAGCTAAAGATTGCTCAGTTGTTTTAATCAACTGTTTTGTAGAAAGTTTATCAAACCAACCATAATCATAAATGGTTTTAATAGGAACTTTAGGAATCGTCCATTTGTTTAACAAATCAAGGTTTTGAGGTATATCAACCTCTTCAAGTCTAGTACTTTTAGTACTACTCTGTTCTCCGAGATCCATAAATTAATAAAGTTCTATATCTATATCAAGTAGTTTCACATCTATCTCATATATACCATGAACAGTGTCTAGGCTCTGATACCAAGTTGATAGGATCGGAGACCGGGCGGTAATCCGCCATAGTCTATGATCTAGCAAATCAGCACCCTTATACAAGCGCATAAACGCAGGCATAAGAACTGAAATCTTCGAGAATTTTCATGAAATTTCTTAAGACTGTATGGAAGAGACTTACTCTTTTACCTGAGCAAAGGGCCTGTCAGGACCACTGAACATACTATCACTATACTCTTGTCCAACGGGTCTAACCCATAGCGGTTCTAACCGGACCAAGAGCGCCCCTTCTTAACACATAATTTGGGCTAAATAGGTCATGGCTTGCTAGAGGCTTGCCAGACAGAGATAGTAATAGATGTTCTAGATCCGACTGTACCACCATCTCAGAACCAAGTCAAGAAACTTCATAAGAATTCCTTTCTATTTTAATAAAGCTTAGATCCGTTCATGGTGCATATAGGAGAGATGTTAGATACAAGACATAGATATAGAAGATGTTTAGCCGGACATAGTCCTAGCTAGGAGAAGAGTACTGAAAGTAAAAATAAAAAGAAAATAACTGCCTCGAAGGACGGCCAAGATCCGAAGATGTTTTAGCAAAACTGATCCAAAATTTTATTTATGATCGGAACAGTGGCTAAAGCTTTCTGTTTTCTCTTTACAAAACTAAGAAAGAAAAATGAAGAGAGAAATGAAAAATTTTTGCGTGTCCTCCTATCTAACAAAGTGAGGACTTATATAGAAAAAGAAAAGACATAACGAATCTTTGTACAGTATAAGAGGGGTCCCATATGGGTCCCTAAACAGTGAATTTACTGTTTAAACAGTTTATATACTGTTGATGAGACTGACAGCTATCTTTTCAGTCTATGTCGTTCATCTTTTCTTTGCCACGTCATTTATTTTCCATGGCTTTGAGAGCTTGCAGCAAATCTTCTGCTTCATGTATGTCTTCTGTAGATAACATAGTATCTTCTGGCCTTTGGGCTTCTTCCCCTGAGGTCTCACTTCTCATCGAAGTGTCTGATTTATCAATAACATTAATGCCTTGAAGCAAAGTCCTCTTCATCTTCTCCAGAAATATACCTGACCCACTTTAAACATTTGTTTAACGGTTTGGAAACGTATCTTTGTACCATCTCCATTTGGTCAATGTAGGACATTTTAGACCATTGAGTAAGGTACGAACTGTTTCATAAGAGGAGGTAAATCTACCATTAAAATGTTCTAAGATAGTGACTAGGCTGGTGGGATAATTACTTATCGTTAGAAGATAAAGCCACTATAGTTAATGCTATTTCGAATGAAGAAGGAGTTGATAACTTAGGTTTCAAATTAGAAAAAGATAGAGAAGACGCTGTTTATACTCTGGTAGTCACTATCTTAGAACATGATCCAGTTACATCCTATGAACAGGTCAAGAAAAGAGAAATTATATTTTTCTTGGAAAACGCTGATATACAACGAATAGTCTGCTCAGAAGAATTCAAAGCTAAAGATTGCTCAGTTGTTTTAATCAACTGTTTTGTAGAAAGTTTATCAAACCAACCATAATCATAAATGGTTTTAATAGGAACTTTAGGAATCGTCCATTTGTTTAACAAATCAAGGTTTTGAGGTATATCAACCTCTTCAAGTCTAGTACTTTTAGTACTACTTTGTTCTCCGAGATCCATAAAATAATAAAGTTCTATATCTATATCAAGTAGTTTCACATCTATCTCATATATACCATGAACAGTGTCTAGGCTCTGATACCAAGTTGACAGGATCGGAGACCGGGCGGTAATCCGCCATAGTCTATGATCTAGCAAATCAGCACCCTTATACAAGCGCATAAACGCAGGCATAAGAACTGAATTTGTAGACGGAATTCGTTTATTAAATAAACATGATGTTAATCTTTATAAGAATCAGTATAACTATTTGCATATTGGCATGGTTCAAATTGCTTTTAAACCTCTTACCCTTAAAGGGTTACCAGAGACCTTTTTGGCAGCTCTCAGAGATGCTAGAAATTTAAATTTTAGACAGTCTCTTATGGGTTCAATTGAATCCACTGTGGCCTATGGTCCAGTTTATTTCAATACGCAACCAAATTTGCAATTATCGTTATCTGATGTTAATATTCTGGACGCTTTAACATTAAATGTTAAAACCAATGGTTATAACTATATGCCAGGTTCAGAACGTATTAGTCTTTCTTATAGAATTTATTTCAAATTGTTATCCACACTGAATCCGAAGTGTAAGTTATACGATACTTCTGACCAAACTATTTTGGTTGAAACTAATTTCGCTAAATCCAAGGTCACCACAAGGAGACCTATAAAATGGGAAGAAATTAATTTTCCTGTAACTTGGACTCTTGATTCAGTTATATCTCCAAATCAATTAACTGATACTGTTACGAATTCTGAGTATTCTCATGTTTCTCAAGATCCCGATGGTAGGGTCTGTATTCAATTTACAGAAGGTAGTTATGCTCCTCATAGGCAGTCTTTGTCTACGCATAGACTCATGCCTCCGGTAAGTACTGTTTATAACAGAAGATCTCTTGGTCATAGATCTATGACTAATATTCAGCATATTTCACCTATCGACCCTATTTATGGTCCAGCAAGAAATAGGGCTGCTTCTCTTCATACGATAGATTCTGATAATAACACTGTTATTGAAAAGGTTAAGATTAGCCCAGGTTCTAATATTGTGCAGGCTGATAATATGCATGATGATAGTTCTGATAAGGACTTTCCTACTCCCTCTGAAATGGAGTTTGATATTAATAAGTGTTAATGATTCCACACCAAATCGATTTTAGCCCAGGTTCCCTGGCAAGGAAACAAATTCAAAAGGAATTTTTTGATAAAAAATGGAACAAGTTTAAAACTTGGTTTTTTAATTCTTACGACAAAGATGATATGAACAATATTTCTCAAGAGTTTTACGAAACTTGTGCTTTGCATAATGAAATCATGCATTTTGTTCCATGGTTTATAACCACTTATTTACCTTTATATATTAAGGTTATTGAAAGAACTTATCGTGAGGTAGACGGTAAGACTCTTACGCAAGTTTATCCTCCCCAATCTGCTTTTATTTTACCTAATAATACGGGTATTACTTTCCAAGCATTTCAAAAATTCGTTGAGGAAGAAATAGCTTCTATAAGTATTTCTGAAATTAATAAGATTATTTCTCAAAATAATTATTTGAGTTTATATGTTAAAGTTTTAGGAGAACATATTGGTTCTCTGGATGAAAAACTTGAACAAATGACTACTTTGATAAAAGGTATAAAGGCTGATATAGCTAAAACCAATATTGCTTCAACTAGTAAAGCAAGTGAAGTTGCTTCGACTAGTAAAGCAGAATTGGTCCCTGCTTCTATTCAAAGACCCCCTCAAATTAATGATTTTAAGATTAAATCTATGAATGAGTTAGAAGAACTTCTTGATAAAAAGTTTTCAGGTTTAAATATTAAACCAATTGATTTATCACATGAGTTTTCAGAAACGATAGAACAAAAAAAAAAAAAAAAAAATCACGTTTCTTCAGAGTTTAATAAACTCAAAGTTTATCCTCGGAAAAATTCTGGTTATGCTAAACCAACCATGAATACTTTTTATTACCCGCGTCCAACTCCTCAGGATGTTTTGATAGAAGAACGAGATTGGAATCAGACTAATACGTCTTACAGTGGTTCTGAAATTTACGAATGGAACCTCGATGGGTTAAGTGATAGGCAGTTGACCATTCTGGTGCATAGAATGCTTATGTATTCAACCATTTGTAAAAGCACCAAAAAGAGTGATAGAACTATTTGCAAGATGATTGTTGCAGGTTTCACTGGACAGCTTAGAGGCTGGTGGGATAATTACTTATCGTTAGAAGATAAAGCCACTATAGTTAATGCTATTTCGAATGAAGAAGGAGTTGATAACTTAGGTTTCAAATTAGAAAAAGATAGAGAAGACGCTGTTTATACTCTGGTAGTCACTATCTTAGAACATTTTAATGGTAGATTTACCTCCTCTTATGAAACAGTCCGTACCTTACTCAATGGTCTAAAATGTCCTACATTGACCAAATGGAGATGGTACAAAGATACGTTTCTAAGTCGGGTTATGGAATTGCCCGAAAACAAATATGAATTTTGGAAAGCTAAGTTTATAGACGGCCTTCCTTCTTTATTCGCTGAAAGAGTTCGTAAGGTCTTAAGAGGAGACCGTACTGAAATTCCTTATCAGGAATACACTTATGGTAAATTAATTGGAGTTTGCACTCAGGAAGGATTAAATCTTTTTAATGAGCTTCGTATGTCACAAGAGCTTAAAAGGAATAAGCATAAGGAAAGATCTCAGCTTGGAGATTTTTGTACTCAGTTCGGGTTACCTGAACCTACAGCCTATGGCAGTAAAAAGGAGTATTATCGCTCTCCAAGGACTGAGGATTCTAATAAGAGACGAAGAAGGAGATCTAGACGAATGTCTAGAGAAGAAATGAGGAATACAAACCTTATTCTGGCAAATCTTGGTATTAGACAGTTTATACTTTATATCTAAAGCATGTCCTGAAGCAGATTTTACCATATGAGTAGTTTTTTGAAAATATTTTGAGGGAACAAGACCCTCTTGAATGCAGCTTACATCTGCACCACTATCAATTAAAGCATCACTAGTAATAGAAAAACTATTATCAATTAAAATGGTGCATTTAATATACCATTTATGCGCAGTAACAACCTGCATCATTCCTAAAAACATATTATCTTCAGGAATATTGTTGTCGTTAGGTTCATCATAGTACACTTCTTTTCCCTTTGAAGAACTGGCAATGGAACTGATATGCTCATTATTTTTCTCAATCTGAGATATCCTTGTATCATGAATGGCCTGATTACGTTTAAGAAAAATAATTTCCTTTTTTAAATTTTCAACTTCTTCTTTTAAATCATTAAAAGAAGCATCTTTTTCCACAAAAGAATTTTTCATCATTAGACGATTTTCCACCTCTTTTAAAGAATAAGGGGCCTGATAATCAAAATCATTTTTAATCTTTTCCACAACTGGTTTTGAAGAACTAGCTTCTTTAACCGTGGCAAGATTAATAATTTTTTCACGAAGTTCGTTATCAGTAACTTCTTTTAACAATTCAATGATATTATCAGATGAAAACATTTTGATAGTAAAATCTTGAAATTGTGATTGAAGTTTATAAATATCATCTCCTTCAGTTTCACAAGTACAAGTATTACCTTGGCAAGTTGTGCATTTAACCTGCTCAAAAAAAAAAAAAAAATCAATTAGATCAATATTTGATTCAGTATCAGAATATGATTCATAATCTTCATCCGATCCTGAGGTGTATAATAAACTATAAACCTTTTCATGCATGGTTGGATCGAGTTCTAAAGCTTTAAGCTTATTCAACCTGCAATTTGGAGCAATATGCCCACGTTTACCGCATTTGTAGCACTTGATCTTAGAAAGATCCCTAAACGATCTCCAGGAAGAGGGGATAAACCTGCGTAAGAATCTTACCGTCTACCTCACGATAAGTTCTTTTTTCAATAACCTTAATATATAAAGGTAAATAAGTGGTTATAAACCATGGAACAAAATGCATAATTTCATTATGTAAAGCACAAGTTTCGTAAAACTCTTGAGAGATATTATTCATATCATCTCTACTATAATATTTAAAGAACCAAGTTTTAAACTTGCTCCACCTTTTATCAAAAAATTCTTTTTGAATTTGTTTTCTTGCCAGAGAACCTGGGCTAAAATCAATTTGGTGTGGAATCATTAACACTTATTAACATCAAACTCCATTTCAGAGGGAGTAGGGAAGTCCTTATCAGAACTATCATCATTAATATTATCAGCCTGCACAATATTAGAACCAGGGGTAATTTTAACCTTTTCAATAACAGAGAATTCCTTTCTATTTTAATAAAGCTTAGATCCGTTCATGGTGCATATAGGAGAGATGTTAGATACAAGACATAGATATAGAAGATGTTTAGACGGACATAGTCCTAGCTAGGAGAAGAGTACTGAAAGTAAAAATAAAAAGAAAATAACTACCTCGAAGGACGGCCAAGATCCGAAGGTGTTTTAGCAAAACTGATCCAAAATTTTTTTTATGATCGGAACAGTGGCTAAAGCTTTCTGTTTTCTCTTTACAAAACTAAGAAAGAAAAATGAAGAGAGAAATGAAAAATTTCTGCGTTAGTTTTGCTAAAACATCTTCGGATCTTGGCCGTCCTTCGAGGTAGTTATTTTCTTTTTATTTTTACTTTCAGTACTCTTCTCCTAGCTAGGACTATGTCCGGCTAAACATCTTCTATATCTATGTCTTGTATCTAACATCTCTCCTATATGCACCATGAACGGATCTAAGCTTTATTAAAATAGAAAGGAATTCTTATGAAATTTCTTGACTTGGTTCTGAGATGGTGGTACAGTCGGATCTAGAACATCTATTACTATCTCTGTCTGGCAAGCCTCTAGCAAGCCATGACCTATTTAGCCCAAATTATGTGTTAAGAAGGGGCGCTCTTGGTCCGGTTAGGACCGCTATGGGTTAGAACCGTTGGACAAGAGTATAGTGATAGTATGTTCAGTGGTCCTGACAGGCCCTTTGCTCAGGTAAAAGAGTAAGTCTCTTCCATACAGTCTTAAGAAATTTCATGAAAATTCTCGAAGATTTCAGTTCTTATGCCTGCGTTTATGCGCTTGTATAAGGGTGCTGATTTGCTAGATCATAGACTATGGCGGATTACCGCCCGGTCTCCGATCCTGTCAACACCAATCTTCTCTTACTACTTCTGAGTAGTCGTGAATAGAGAAATCATTTTCTCTAATTAGAATATCATCAATGATTTTATTAATAATGATCTTTTTAAGATCTTCTGGTAATATAATTACCCGGTTATTGAAAAAAGAACTTATCGTGAGGTAGACGGTAAGATTCTTACGCAGGTTTATCCCCCCCAATCTGCTTTTATTTTACCAGTATAGTGATAGTATGTTCAGTGGTCCTGACAGGCCCTTTGCTCAGGTAAAAGAGTAAGTCTCTTCCATACAGTCTTAAGAAATTTCATGAAAATTCTCGAAGATTTCTGAGATGGTGGTACAGTCGGATCTAGAACATACTATCACTATACTCTTGTCCAACGGTTCTAACCCATAGCGGTTCTAACCGGACCAAGAGCGCCCCTTCTTAACACATAATTTGGGCTAAATAGGTCATGGCTTGCTAGAGGCTTGCCAGACAGAGATAGTAATAGATGTTCTAGATCCGACTGTACCACCATCTCAGAACCAAGTCAAGAAATTTCATAAGAATTCCTTTCTATTTTAATAAAGCTTAGATCCGTTCATGGTGCATATAGGAGAGATGTTAGATACAAGACATAGATATAGAAGATGTTTAGCCGGACATAGTCCTAGCTAGGAGAAGAGTACTGAAAGTAAAAATAAAAAGAAAATAACTACCTCGAAGGACGGCCAAGATCCGAAGATGTTTTAGCAAAACTGATCCGAAGATGTTTTAGCAAAACTGATCCAAAATTTTATTTATGATCGGAACAGTGGCTAAAGCTTTCTGTTTTCTCTTTACAAAACTAAGAAAGAAAAATGAAGAGAGAAATGAAAAATTTCTGCGTGTCCTCCTATCTAACAAAGTGAGGACTTATATAGAAAAAGAAAAGACATAACGAATCTTTGTACAGTATAAGAGGGGTCCCATATGGGTCCCTAAACAGTGAATTTACTGTTTAAACAGTTTATATACTGTTGATGAGACTGACAGCTATCTTTTCAGTCTATGTCGTTCATCTTTTCTTTGCCACGTCGTTTATTTTCCATGGCTTTGAGAGCTTGCAGCAAATCTTCTGCTTCATGTATGTCTTCTGTAGATAACATAGTATCTTCTGGCCTTTGGGCTTCTTCCCCTGAGGTCTCACTTCTCATCGAAGTGTCTGATTTATCAATAACAGTAATGCCTTGAAGCAAAGTCCTCTTCATCTTCTCCAGATATTCATTGACCATTGCTTCTTTATCTCCTTCTTGAGTGGAGATTCTTCTGGCAATATGCCTGATGGATGAGTTATCAACCTCAATTTCCTTATCAGGAAGTTCTCTGTATGACTCGAGCGTGTTTATAATATTATCAATAAGCTCTTGTCCATTCAATTGCTTTGTTCTGGGATCCTTTCTCAATAATTTTTCCCAGAAATTATTATAATAAACACGATATAAACAGGGAACATCTTCCTCTGTAAACCCTACTTCTGGTATCCATTTATGGATCCAAGGTATAGAAAATTCTATAAAAAAGTATATTTGATCGATCTTTTCTAACCAGCATATATGATCCTGGTGATATAATTCTTGGAGAAAAGGAGAAATCTTTTTCCATTCTTTGTATAACTCTAAGAATTTTTCAGGCAATATCTGAATAGTAGGACCGTGGTATGACCACCAGTTAATAAACCAATTTGGAATAGGTTCAGAAAAGACTTTAGAACATATTTTTATAAACCAAGTATGTTTATTTTTATCATTATTGTAAAACAGAGTTTTACTGAATGCTTGGATATAATCCCAATAGGTAAAGTTCATTGCTATACCTTTGACAACCACCTGTCTTTCTTTCATTGGGGATAGTCCCCAGTCTTCAACAGATATAATCTGTTTGATAATTATTTTAGAGAAGTTATAAACATTCTCTTCTGGGGTCATACCCGCAGGACAAAAGTGCTGAATTTCTGCACTACTCATACTTATCAGAATGGTTTCATAATAAGATCGAGTTTTATAAGACTCGCCTGGGTAATATAATCCCTTTGCTAAATACCTTTGGAATATTTTCCAAGGTTCTGATTTTCGTTGTATATCAGCGTTTTCCAAAAATATAATTTCTCTTTTCTTGACCTGTTCATAGGATGTAACTGGATCAGTTTCTCCTTTCATAATTGAGGCAAAAGTATCTTTCTGCCTTTGTGCATGCAAATATGCCTGCGCATGTTCATATAATGGGCTATCTTTTGGAATAGATTCCAAGTTTATAACTTGTTCAGATGAGCTAGATGCTCCTTCATCTGTAATCTTTTTATTAAAAAGACTTTTGTTTCCCAATTGTATAACTGGATTCCTGTAGGTCGATCCCTGTATAACAGGGTAATTTGATCTCGATCCTTGAGAGCTAGATTGAGAGGATCTTTCTGGGGCTGATCTTCCCCTTCCTCTTCCTCTTCCTCGAACCTGCCGCCATGGCGGATCCATCCTGTAGAGAAACCGATTAGTCATTCTGAGAAATAATTCGAGAAATCTTCTCTTACTACTTCTGAGTAGTCGTGAATAGAGAAATCATTTTCTCTAATTAGAATATCATCAATGATTTTATTAATAATGATCTTTTTAAGATCTTCTGGTAATATAATTACCCTGAATAGAATCAAAAGAGTTTCTTCAGATAAAAAAGCTAAATAATGCATTATTGAAGGTATTCCCTGGATAAGAAATCAGGAAGAGAGTTATCAACTCCTTTTTTATATTGAATATCAAAGTCAAATGGGGCTAACTGAGCCTGCCACCTAGCAAATATAAGTTTAGAAGCGTCATGTTTAAAGTCTTTGTCAAACATGAATTTGACTGACTGAGCATCAGTTTTTATCACAAATTTCTGATTATATAAATCATCCTGAAATTTGAGAACACATTTAACAATAGTAAGCATTTCATGGGCCACAGTTGCATATTTCTTCTGGGCCTCAGTCCATTTTCCTGAATGAAATCTAATAAGATATTCATTTTTATCATTGGGATTAATCTGTTTAAGAATCCCTCCATAACCAATATTCGAAGCATCTGTTTCAATAATTTTTTGCCAAGCAGGGTTAGCAAGAGTTAGACAAGGCAACGATTGAACTCGCAATTTTATGCTTTTTACCAAAGCAGTATGACTATTAGTCCAAGGGGATTTATAATCCTTTTTAAGCCTGTCGTATAACGGTGCTAAATCTCTTGAAAGATTTTTATAAAAAGGAGATATATAATTCAGACTACCCAAGAACCTCTGTAATTGAGTTCTATCAGTAATAATATCTGGGAATTTTGATGCAAACTCTATAGCCCTCTGTATAGGAGTGACTTTTCCTTGACTAATAAGATGTCCAAGAAAACGAACTTCAGTTTGAAATAAACTCATTTTTGGTTTTGATATAACTAAGCCATTTTGTATCACAATTTTCTTGAAAATATCAAGGTGTTTAATATGCATTTCAAGAGTTTTAGAAAACACCAAAATATCATCAATATAAACAATGATAAAATCCGTATATGGATTAAAGATGTCATTCATAAATTTTTGAAATTCAGATGGGGCATTTTTTAAACCGAATGGCATAACATTCCATTCATATTGCCCAAAAGGAACATTGAACGCAGTTCTATAAGAATGCTCCTTGAATATTTGAATTTGCCAATAACCGGATTTTAAATCAAATTTTGAGAATATGTTAGCATCATATAATCTAGATAACAAATCTCGTTTGTTGGGAATAGGATACCTGACCCACTTTAAACATTTGTTTAACGGTTTATAATTAATTACCAACCTGGGAGCTCCTCGTTCCTTCTCTGCTGCATTATTAACATAAAATGCTGTACAAGACCAAGGAGATTTTGAAGGCTTTATTAAACCTTTTTGTAATAAAGTATCTATTTCTCGTTTACAGAATTCTACTAACTCTGAATTCATTTGGCAGGGACGAGACTTAGTCGGGATATTATCTTCCGAAAAATCTTCCTCATACGGAAGAGTGACAATATGCTTTTTCCGATTCCAAAAAGCACTGGGATGATCGGCGCAAATATCAATGGCAATCTGTTCAGAAATCATTTTCATTTTTTCCTGTATTTTAGGAGAGTTGAGAGACTCAAAAATGTTTATGCTAAACAGTTCATATTGCAAAGAATCAACATGTTGTTGCTTCATTTTAATTAATGCATTAATATCACGAGCTATTGGTTCTGTGATAAAAGTATAACTTATGACATTGTCTTTATAAGATGCTGAAAACCCCTTTGAATCAATATGTGTAAAAGGGTAAATGGCATTTATAAAAGGCGTTCCAAGTATAATTGGAGGATTCAACTGATTTTTAACCAGAAAGAAGAAATGAGGAATACAAACCTTATTCTGGCAAATCTTGGTATTAGACAGTTTATACTTTATATCTAAAGCATGTCCTGAAGCAGATTTTACCATATGAGTAGTTTTTTGAAAATATTTTGAGGGAACAAGCCCCTCTTGGATGCAGCTTACATCTGCACCACTATCAATTAAAGCATCACTAGTAATAGAAAAACTATTATCAATTAAAATGGTGCATTTAATATACCATTTATGCGCAGTAACAACCTGCATCATTCCTAAAAACATATTATCTTCAGGAATATTGTTGTCGTTAGGTTCATCATAGTAAACTTCTTTTCCCTTTGAAGAACTGGCAATGAAACTGATATGCTCATTATTTTTCTCAATCTGAGATATCCTTGTATCATGAATGGCCTGATTACGTTTAAGAAAAATAATTT
>QJPP01007099.1:0-31084 GCA_003996215.1 Jaltomata sinuosa | reverse complement strand
AAAACAGTAAAAGAATTTAGAAATAAGAGATCATGGGTAAGGGTTCATATTAATATCTCAAGAAGATTTAAAGCACTTGGGATATCCGCTAACTCGTGGTTATCCGGTCTTGTTTTAAGCTAACTTATTTTTGACTAACTTAGAAAAGAGGATTATACGTATTTTAAAAGCCATTGATAATTGTGCCCATCTTTGAAAAGAAAAGGCAATTATGGTATTTGAAACTTAATTAAACGAAAGAAGTGGTTAAAACCTTACTTTGGCTGATTTAATGGAGAAATTATTTGAAAGAGTTGAAGTTATTTAAATAACAAGTAAATAAAGATTTATTTTTTTAAAGGAGAGATCTTTGAAAAGAAAACTGACTGTAATTATTTAAAGAAAGATTTTACTTAAGACAATACTCAAACACAGAAAAACTTCCTTGGGGATTCTAACTAAGTTAAAATGTTAGAATTGGAACAACAAAAAAATAAATATTTAGAGAAGAAAAAGAAACATGATTAAGCTTCGAAGACCAATCATTTAATAACCCTGTCCTATTATTCTATCATTTGGACTTGAAGCCCATACTATTGCTGCGGTTCTATGGGTTTTAGACCCATTTGCCTCTTATTTTTGAGCCTTTAGGCCCATTCCACTCTGCCACCTGTATATTAGATTCCATATTCCCCAGGAGTCCACTTTTTTGAGAGCTATAAATCAGTTCGTTTGGGACTTGAATGAGGGTGACTTGATGAGATAAAGAAAATTGAACCTCCGAGGCCCTATCTCGTAGATGTAGAGGTGACTAGCGGCAGACATAAATCATACCTGTGATCACCGCATGTGAGGCCTCTACCTCCGATCTACCAGGGACCGCATAAAACTAACACCGACCTCTACCAAACTGACTGCCATCTCGACCACAGGTCCTTCCACGCTGGGCACTACCTCTACCTTGAATACCACCTCTTCTAACCAGTGGCTGCACTAAGAGTGGCCGCCGAACCGGAATGGGATGGCCGGACCGGAATAGACCGGTACGGCTAGTACCGGAATGGTGACCGGTACCGGAATGAACCGGTCCGGTTCAATCGGTATGGAAACCGGATTCCATCCCATTCCGGTTTAAACCGGAATGGACCGGTATCGTACCGGAATGGGCCGGACCGATTTACCGGAATGGTTTTTTTTTTTTTTTTTTTAATTTTGAATTACATTTTGAATTTCAAACTTAATTTTCAAGTGATAACTTATAACTTAAAAGTTTTTATAATTTATAACTTAAAAGTTAAATAGTTAATTATGATTTAAAATTTTATAACTTATATAAATTATATTTGAAGTTTATTAGTTTGTTAAAGTTTTTGTTTTTAAAGTTTTTTAATTTATAAGTTTTATTTATTTTAATTGAAGTTTTATTAAGTTTATAGCTTATATATATTTTTTAAGTTATATATTTGAAATATTTTAGTTTGTTTAAAGTTTTTTATTTTTTAAGTTTTCAATTTATAAGTTTATATTTTGAAGTCTATTAGTTTATGTTTTAATTTACTTTTTTAAGTTTTCAATTTATAAGTTTGTTTAAAGTTTTTTATTTTTTTAAGTATTCAATTTATTAGTTTATGTTTTCAATGAATAAAAGTATAAAACTATAAAAGTATAAAATAATGATAAAAATTAAAAAATAATCTAATTTATTCAAAATTTCAAACTAATATTACAATTTAAAACTATTAGTAAAGCGTCTAATTTACGCAGCCACCTTCTAGGAAGGGTTCTGTTTCAACTAAGCCTCGAATGTAATACTAATAGTCGTATAGATATATAAATTTATCTTCTGAACTTTGTAAAGTTTCAGCTTCTTCAACCTCAAGTCCTGGTAAAGTTGCTTGACGATCTTCAAGTTCAGCGCCATCATCACTATCAAATCCAATGAGGTTATCTATGGCTTATTCTGCTACTTTTTACAACTTTGGTCTTCCAACGTTTCTTCGCTCGGCGTTGATCCAATCTCTAAACAACACCGATACTTCCAAACTGTCTTCTGCTAAGGAATATCTATGGTCTCTAATTTGAAATCTTGCCGCGCTGAAAGCTCGCTCCGAAGCAACTGATGATCCTTGAATAACTAGCACGTCTCTCACCATCTTGCTAAGTTTTGGAAAGGGTTCTTCACGACATTTCCACCAATCCAATAGCTGTGGTATGCCATCCGTAGTTGGAATATTATCAACACCTTATTCAAGATACTTAGAAAATTCACACTTATTAGAAAAATCAAGACCAAGATGTGATCTTGTTTTACCATGGACACCTGATCTCGACGTAAAAGTTTGAGGGGCATGATCAAGATTTTTTAAGGTCACAGTATATTTGTCATACATTTTCTTAGCACAAATTTTAATACTATCTTGACATGTTATTAAATCCGGTGTTTCTTGTGGTGAAATATTTAAATTAGTCTAAATTTCTCTAACTAAAGCTTTTGCACCAACTTCTTTATATTCTGAGTTAAAAAGAATTGCAGTTAAATAAATTTGGGGGAATAGAAAAAAAATATTTTTTAATTTTTTAATCATAGTTTCAATAGAATCCTTAAAATATAAATTTTGTTTATGCATAGCAAAAAGGCGTGAAATATTTCAAATATGTATTAAAATTTCACTAATAGTAGGATAATATGTTCCAGAATTTTTTTTAGTAGCATCAAAAAATGATTTTAAAAAGAGTTTAAGTGTTTCTACTGCATCCCAATCACTGTCTGCAAGTTTATCATCAGGATAAGCATTATGACTATTAAACATTATAGTAATAAACTTTTTATACTTATAAGCAACTTCAAGCATTTCATAAAAAGAATTCCATCTAGTTTTAACATGCTTTGAAATTTTTCTAAATGGAACTTCACACAATTTACAAAAATTTTTATATTGTTGAATTCTACTATTATTATTCATATGAAAAATCCAAAAATTGCATTTTCAACTTTATCAATACAACTATCAAATACCCTAATACCATCTTTCACAACTAAATTTAATATATGTGCACCACATTTGATATGAAAAGCATATTTACTAATTGGACAAAGTCTAGTTTCTAGCATAGTCATTGTATTTAAATTAGCAGAAGCATTATCTAAAGTAATACTAATCACTTTATCAGTAAGATAAAAATGTTGTAAAATTTTTAATACACTTGAAGCAATATAAGTACCAATTTTTTTGTGTTCACAAATTTTATAAGCGATAATTCTTTTTTGCATTATCCATTTATAATCAATCCAATGTGCAGTAACAGTTAAATAATCAAATCTGTTAGGACTACGACCCATATCAGTGGTAATAGAAGCCCTACAATCCATCATATAAAAATATTTACGAAGATATTGCATATGTTTTTCATAAAATTCAAAAATATCTCTTTTTACCATGCTTCTTGTAATACCTCCAAAACTGGGATAAAATGTATCCCGAATATATCTTATAAAACCATCATGTTCTCCAAAATTAAAAGGCAAACCACAAACAACAACCATTTTAGCAAAATTTTCACGATCACGGTTCCTATTATAGGGCCGTTGTGAAACATGACCAGCAGGATTTGAAGGATTTAGTGAAGTTTGAATCATGTTTGACCCGCCAACAGAAGGTCCAACGCTAGAGCCAGCATCACCTTGACTAGCTAGATATGCTTGCCACTCTCTCGGATGTTTCTTAAGCAAATGAGTTTTTAACCCCCCAGTCGAACCTCCACTAGCACCAGATACATATTTCCAACTTTGTTTACAAATAGGACACGTAGACACAGTTTTTTCTTCATTTAAAAAACAAAATTTCCACACAGCTGATTTTAAAAGACGTTGTGGTTTGGTCTTACCCCTCACTGGAGCAATAGGGGGAAGATCAGCTCTAACTTGAGGATTATCCTGAGTTGGAGCTTGGGGAATAGTGGGGGCGGGGGCAATAAAAGGACTAGTCGGTGTATCAGTTTCTTCTAAATCATCATCCTCATGCATTTCTACTTCTTCATTTAATTCATCTTCTAAATCATTATACATTCTTTCATAAGCTTCGTTGGGAATAGGGTCATCCGTAGTAAATGGAAAATTAGTTTCATTAACATGCGTAAATTCATCTGTATTAAATCTAATTTGAGGAAGAGCAGGGCGGAGAGAAGAACTAGAAGAACCACTACCTATTTTACCCTTCACATAACTTTTTGTTCTTGAAATAATACCTTTTTTACCGGATTTTTTTTGAGATGGATCCATAATATAACAAAATATAAAATTAGCAAATTAAAATAAAAAAATCACAAGTTCACAAATCACAAATTCACAAATAAATCACAAGTCACAACTAATAAACAAGAATAAAAATTTAAAAATTAAAGAGTGGAACGAATATACCAAACGTCTGCCGTAAAAACAGACGATTATAACTGAAATTTGAAGAAGATTGCTCCTCCAAAATTCACCAAATTATACTTCACTTGCAAAATAATAACAATAATTATAGAATTTGTAAATATTAAGAGATGAAAATTGAGAGAGAATGAGAGTTGAATGGATGAATAAAAATTAAAAGAGACAGGGGTATTTATAATGAAAAAATAGGAGGGGAGCTATTGAGGGGGGGGGGGGGGGGGGGGGGGGGGGGGGGGGGGGGGGGGGGGGGGGGGGGGGGGGGGGGAGGGCTAAAATAGCCATTGGGTGGCTGATATAGCCGTTACCCAACGACTGGAAACATCAATAATTTAAAAAAAAAATAAAAAAAAATTGCGTTGACCGGTTGACCGGACCAGACCAGACCGGACCGGACCGGAACCGGTTTGTAACCGGTATCGGTTTGCCGGTATGGATAGGCAAACCTGGTCCATTCCGATCACCGGCCGGTACCATTCTGTTCCATCCTGGTACGTACCGGACCGGTATGGACCGGTACCGGTACCGGTACCGGAATGGACCAGAATGGTACTGGTCCGTACCGGTCAGGCGGCCACTCTTAGGCTGCACTGCTCTGAGAGGCTCAGCCGACTGAGCGGCTGGCTGAACTTTACCTCACTGGGGGAACTGATAAGTTGATATTCTACCTACTTATTTAACTTTTAAACTTATGATTTTGCTAGTATAAAGTGGAAAAATAGTGCAATTGACACGAAGTACTTCTATTTTACAGGTTTCTGTGTTTTAGAAGTATTCAGGAAGGATTCAGGTGAAAACAAGTCAAAATAAAGCTAAATGGAATTGCTAGTCACTAGCAGTAGAATGTTCATCGTGATTATGAGCCACAACTCATGCGATCGCGGTCAACTGGAAATCAATGCTAAGTGGATGTGAGGGAAGTGCCACGTGACAACGATAAAGAAAGAGACAACACCTCACGATCGCGAGGTAAAGTCACACGACAGTGATGAGGAGATTCACTGACCTTTACGATCACGAGATGCACTCATGCGACTGCGATGAAGAAGTCAGTACCTGCAGGACAGAATTGGAAAATCATATCTTTGGAAACCCCAATCCACATAAAAGCACGAATCAACCATTTTTGGAAGAATTATTCTGGATTTTTCACAATTGTTCTTCAACCAATTCATCCTTAGTCTTAGAGTGAACAACTTAGGGCTAGCTTGGGGAGCAAGTTCATCCTCCAACACCATTGGAGTGAAGATTGGAAGCTTTTATTGTAAAATCTTAAGTTCCTTTTTTCAACTCTTGCTTGGTATTGCTAAATCGATTTGTGTGTTGGTTGATTTGAGATTTGGATATTGTGTTAGATATAAACAATTGTTGGGTATAATTTCTTATTTATTAAATATTTTCTAGTTATGAATTTGGTCTTTGAATCTGTAATTAATCTTGTGCTTGAATTTAATCTAAAGGGAGTGATCAACCCTTGGACTTGCCCTTTTTACCTTGATTTGGCTTGAAAGAGTGAATTAAGATGGGGAAAGATTGATTAGCACTAAGTTGAGGCTCTAACCCTTATTTAAGGAATTAGCTAGAAATAGTAATTCTAGTATTTCCATAATTGCAAGAGCTTTGTCAATGCTTAGCTGGGTTCAAGAGAATTGATTGAGGTATATTTGTCAATGGTTGAGAGACGTTGGTAAATTATCGATACTTCCAAGGCTTATTTCATTTGACCCATGATTAATCTAGTTTGTATTTGGTAAACTTGTAATGGATCATATAGATATGAAGAAATACCCATTCCCAAATCTCCCTTGCGATCCTTGCATTGGAAAGAGTTGGTCGACCTCGCAATTGCAACATCGCTCGTGTTTTTGACTACAAACCCCCAAATCATTTTACTTACTTTTCTCCTTGAACTTGAATAAGTTGCTTTAATTCTTTACTACCTCAATCGCAATTACATTGTTCTCTGTGGGATCGACCCTGACTCCCGTCGGGTAATATAAATTTTGTTTTGCTTAACGATCACTGTCACCTCCCTCTTGGAGAGTGCATTTGAGTGTTATCACAAATGGCGCCATTGCTGGGGAACAATTTGGCGTATTGAGTTAGTTTAGAATTTGAGTTTACTTAATCTAGTTCAAATTTGTGAATATATTATTTTATTTTTCTTAGCTTTATTTTGATAATTGATTCTATGGCATCTCGAAATGTTAGAAGTGTTGGTGATTGCAACCCTTATTATAATTATCCTTGTTGTTATTAGGGAGGACCCCACCTTTGGCAAAAGTGTAAGATTGGCCCTAGGAGGGAGAGGTATTTACCTTGTCACTCCTATGATGGGCGTAATTGCTATTTGTGTGGTGGTGGTGATGAATATTGGAGCGATTGCCTTAATGACCATCCTCCTCGCCTCTCTTATGCTAACAATATTGCTAGTGGTGCTTTTGATCTTAATAGGAACCATAACTCAACAAGCAAAGAAGGTATATATGCCAAGCTCAAATATATCTTGGCCAAGCAAGATAGCATAGATGAGGACTTAAACTTCATAAAGCAAGACTTCTTGGATGCTAGAGCTAAGGAGGAGGAGGAGAGAAATGGTGCCACACAATCCATGGTAGATTTATCCACTCCTCTTACTCAAGTTGGTGAAGAATATACCTACCCTGAAGGTTATATATGCCATACTCTGAACTCTCTTAGACACGCAAAATAGCCTAGAGAAGGGTGTGAAATCCATAAAGCAAGGTTTCGTGGATACTAGAGCTAAAGAAGAAGATGAGATAATTCATGCCACGTAATCTATGGGGGATTTGTCTACCCCTCTTGATCAAGTTGGTAAAGAAGTTACCCACTCGGAAGGTATACATTCCAAGCTCCACACTATCTTGGCCGCGGTAGATATCCTAGATGAGGGTTTGCACTCCATAAAGCAAGGCTTTATGGACACGAGAGCTAAGGAAGAAAAGGAGAGAAATCGTGTCTCACAATCCATGGCGGATTTGTCCACTTCTCTTGGTCAAATTGATGAAGAAGCCCCTCCAACCCGAACACATGAACATATCTCGAACATTGAGCTCAATCAAATTTACTTTGGAGATGATGATGAAGAGTTGGAAAATATGGAATCACCCATGAGTGAGTCTATACCGGTTGTGCTTGAACCACAACAAGAGGAAAAACTCATATTAGGTTAGATTGTGAGCCAAGAATGAGTGTTAAATTGAGCTCACCAACTTGAAGCCTATGGGGAACAACATAAAAGAATTCTACCAATATTCAAGATATTGTTAAAAAGGCATGCCAAGAGAAGTCAAAGAGAAGGGTTACTTGAAATTTCTATCCAAAATATGAACACAGAGGTGAATGCTCGCGTTGAAGCGTGCACGATCGTGGGTAGTAGTTTGGAGTTGTTCCCTATTGATCAAGAAGAGGATACACGGGATGCTCATGAATTAAACGTGTTGTGGCAACCAAATACCCCATAGATAAATCATGATGACAAAATCAAACGAATGATGCTAGAGTTGCAATGCAAAGTCCAACGGTTCATCTTGAAAGACTCTACTTCATTTGAAAGTGAGGATGTTATGAATGAGGCAAATTTGAGAGTGGAGACGCCTAAATCTTACTCCAACCACTTTTCAACTTTAAGTTTGGTTGAATGGACGAAAATCAAAGTAATAAAGCTTTTGGAAGACCTTGAAAGAAGGATGGATCGAGGTTTATCCGGTTTTAAGTTTGTTGTTGAAAGAAGGCAAAATGACCTTTCTCACTTGAAGGCGAAAAAGTGCCAAATGCGACACCAAGAAAATGACCTTCTCATGTTCTCACCTTCACCCCGTGATTGTCACCAAAAGTTTGATTCAAAGTTGGATCGAAGATTCAAATCCTCTAAGTGGAGATCTAAATGGTGACATATCTTGCATCATGCTGCGTCATTAAATTGAGCGCTTGATGGGAGGCAACCCATCATTTAAAAAAGTTTTCTTTATGTTTTAATGCACTTTTTGTTTCTTTTTGAGTTGTTTTTAGGTGCCCAAGGGAATTAGAAGAGGATCAAAGTGTTGAGAACTGACGAAAATACCTCTGAAAAATGTGCGTTTCGCACTTGGAAGAGTGCCCGTCGCACATGCCATCGCACGAGCAACCAGTGAACTGGGCAAAAATATTGACTTGTGTGAAGATTGTGCATTTTGCACACCTTATTGTGCCCGTCTCACCAGCCACCGCATGATAAAATAGTGCACTGAGAAAATTCTAAAATTTCAGCATGCACTAAGGCATCGCGATCGCAAGCCCTGAGTATCGCAATCGCGATGAAGTAAGATTCTAGTAACTCTTCACAACTACATGGACTTATCACGTGATCGCATGTGGTTAAGTAAATTTAATTCATCATGATCGCATGATAAGGCCACGCGACCGCGAGGGACCGAACAATTTCCAGGTAATAAACATTCACAAGAGCCGTTTCAAGAGCAAAAAAAATTGTCTTTGAAACTTGGCTATTTTTCTTATCCTAAGGTAAACAAATAAAATCCTCCATCAATTCAATTTTGTAGCATCTTTACTTTGCAACTTCAAAGGTATGTGTTCTGTATCCTATTATATTCTTGGATTTGCTCTTGTTGTGCATAAGCTAGTGGTTTTAACGCCCAAAGTAGTGGTGATATGTGTTATGTTGTGATTCTTGGGTGAGGATAATTGAGGGTGTTAAAGGCTATTGGTTTACTACTTTTTGTGATATAAATTGACCCCAAGGGGGTGTGAAAGGAACGAACAAAAGGGTGCAAAACACCTATTTGGCGAAAGGCTTAATTTTTTTTTCTGGACAAGAAGAAGACCCTCGCGATCGCGATGACAAATCCCACGATCGCAACGAACAACTTCTCTAAACTCTGCGATCACGATGAGTTAAATTTTTGAAAAAAATAATTTGTTTTTCTCGATCGCAATGAAAAAATCCCGTGATCGCGATGACCAGTTCTGGCAGTCCCAAAAATAGTAGCTTTGCCCAACTCTAGCCGGGATCATTTTTCCTCATTTCTTTGGCCTAATTATGACCCAACACATCATTTTACATGCCTATATTTGTGTTTGACAATTTTGTTCCTCGTGTTGGTACTTAAAGATTGAAAATGGCTCGAGCATCGAATGAAGTTGAGCAAAATGATGCCACCTAAGTGGCCAAAGAAGAATATTTTAACCAAGGCACCTTTGTCTCTCTCAAATGCTCACAACTACATGCAAGCTCTAATGGTACAAGAAAGGCAAAAATGCATAAATGACCGGAAGGGTCATTACATCATCCACTACTAAAAAGACTTTCATCCTCAAAAGTCAGGAAATAGGGAAAGACTAGAGATTAAAAGATCAGCGACTACAAAGCACACACTACTATCTCGAACAACCCGGGTAGCCTCCACGACTGGACGACACCTAATAGAATAGAACCACGAAAAGAAACCAAGCTCAAAACTCCTTACTAGCCAAGCTAGATTTCAAAGTTTACCCCCCAACTCCAAAGTACTGCCAACCCAAACTGAACCTCTAGATTCTCAACTGGAAAGCACTGACACAACACCAAAACTAGACAACCAAGGCGATCAACACACAGAACTCAAATCCTCGAAACCACAAACAAGTTTACCAAAAAAAACCAACTACAAAAACTCTAACTCATGAACCCACTAATTTGTAAAACCCTTTTTTTTTAACTGAATCCTTTCGCACCATAACAGGAAGTTGCATACAAGTCAAACACTCAACCACCCTCAAAGCATCAACCGACACGTTGGAGATCCATATATTCTACCATGAACGAAGTCACCCTTTATACTCAAGTGCAACCCAAGCTAAGCTATAACTTGCTAGCATTGCCATCCAAGATCACCACCCACAGCATATCATCGAAGACTGGAGTTACTTGGCCTAACTGTCCATCAACCAATCAAATGAACACTTTTGCTAACATCAAACTTGATAATAGAACCTAACTGAACAACCCATTTGAACCCGACTGAAGATTGCACACCAGGGTAAGGAAAGCAATGTATGAACACCTTGTGTTGATGAAGAAACTTCCAAACTGTAGAATGAACCCCACTTCGCTGCACCGCGTCAACTCTGAATCAACCAGAAGTGAATGAACTAGGGCAACCTGCCCAACAGACCCAAACCAAAACCATGATCCTGCAAGCAGTGTGGTAAGCCTACCACGAAGTCCATAACCATCACTAAGCTCCAAACTCTAAGAAGTACTGCTGATACTCTGAATACTCAAACACCATTAGGATTTGAAATTGCCTTACTAATATCACCTTGGGAAGAAGTCCACCATTCCACGAATATCAAACCAAAGCACCCCGAAGAGAAAGGAAGAAGTGCCTGAAGTCCGAGGTCGCCATCTAGCTATAGAAATTTTACATAACCCATCAACTCACCTCTTTTGGCTTGAATCAACAACTCTACCATATTAGTACATAAACCAACCATCCCAAAGCATACCACATACTGAACTTTTAGTCCATACTGGTCGAGTCTAACCAACACTGGAACCCCACATCAAAGACAACCCCTGAAGAATCAACTAATCCAGATTTAAACTCTCGACAACCAATGGTGACCACCAATCTCTAAGTATCATTAAAACCCAAAATAGCCTCGCTAGTCTCAATCCGCACTATCTGATCACACATAATACACTACCACTGATTCTCAAACTTACGCCACTAAAATTCTGGGATATCTAGTCTCACACAAAGGTTAGCCAAAGACTGGGTGTCCAAGGCGAACAACCATCCCGAACCCAAAATAAAGAAGCTAGGTTGCCCGCACCCACTGCCTCCCAGCACAAGGATATTGCAACTAAAGAGAAACTTCCCCAACCGCATGATGTAACCTGACAGCCCAAAATTCTGAAACCAAACTTCAATTTTCCAACTAATGCCTCTGTCAAAACCGATAAGTATACCCATATGTTGTCGATGAACACTCAGGTAACGGAGCCCACTAGGCTCTGAATATGCAAGTGGCCCAATTCGTAGATGCTACTTAAACTTGGTTTCCCCCAAAAAAGATAACAAGAAAGCTAAGGTCGATGTAATAAGCTCCCAGAAGTAGTACTGGGAATGACCACTACCTCATTCTCAGACTAGAAAGAGTTTTGGCCTCGAATCTATCAAAGGAAATGACACCACAACTCGAACTCAGTCAACGCAGGTCACCCACATACAAGCCAAAGAAAACTCTCGGTCACCACCTCAGTTAGCTACTAGAACACATAGATACGCACAAGGAGTCATCACCCTCCTTTGCAAATCAAACGAACCCTTTCCAAGGGTACACTAAATCCCACAAATCCTTTCTCAAATAAAACCTGGAGGAGAATGGGCTGAATTCCCAACTTACCCAAAATGCTACAATTACAACACAACCACGAGGCTTCAGTCAACACTTAGACAAAAATCCATAGCCGAAGCTCAACCATAGTACCACAATCAAAAGCTCAACCAGAGAACTACGATCGAAATCATCCTAACTGGAATTGGGGAAGCAATAAGACAACCCAATGAATAAGAAACTGAGGGAGACTATGGGAACAACCCACATACCTGTCAACCTCCTAAACCAACCAGCAAAGAGGGTTGATTCTAATCACCCGAAAAGAACAAATCCAATCTATGCACGCTAGCATAACCGATACCTCTCAACTTAAGACAAAGCTCAAACTCCGGCATAACTACCGATAACACCAAACCAAAACAAGAACCTCTATCCACACTAGATAATAGCCTAATAAACAACCATATAGGATCGTTCAAGTGGGAAGACTCAACACAAGCCTAGAGTCACAATGGAACAGGAAACAAACCCAACCAGAAACAGACTAACAAGAACTACCCATGAGCTACAACTCTAGGTAAACACCTTCCAAGGATGACTCACCCCCATCCACTACTAAGGAATAAACTACCATGAAAACAATACATAAACACTATAACTCAGGTAGTCAAACAACTAAACAAGTAGCAGGTAGGCATATAAGTGAATAAATGATAGAAGGGATAGAATCGCAATGCGAGCTGGACTATCACAAGCCGAAGGTAACAAGAGCCTTACCTGGAGCAACGATATCAGGAACCTCTACCTCTGGCCCACTAGGAAGGGCATCAGACTGATGAGATCTAACTCTGGACTGAGTAGTCAAAGATAAAGGCTCAACCATCCCTCATCGGGGACAATCTCTAGAAAAGTGACCAAGCACTCCACAATCATAACAACCAGGCTGACCAGGATACACAATCGTGGGGCACTTCCTAATAGAGTGCCCAAGCTCACCACACCAGCGATAACCCTTACCAGAACCACTAGTCCGAAAGCCACCTCGAACCACCTGGGAACCACCCCTACTACCATGAACTCCACCTCTAGCCGGTGGTACTGAAGCCCTGGGAGATAACACCCGCTGACCCTGCTGGCTGGAAGATGGAATCATGGGATAGTCCCTAGAAATGTGCCCACACACACCACACTGAAAGCGAATCCCAATGGATATATACGGACGAGGAGGTCTCACTGAACCTGACCGGCCACCACGACCTACACAACCTAAAAGTGAACCTCGAAGAACATGACCTGTAACAAATCCACCCTTCTCGACATGCCCTATACCATCACCCTCTGAAACGTATGGAGTAACTAAAACTTGTCGGCTAGATAAGAAGCAATGAAACCTATCTCTAGTAGAGAATCCCCTACCTTGAGTTTGAGAACCTCAAGAATTGTCCTGGCGATGATGTTTCTTAGTATTACCTCCATATACCTCACGGCATAAACCCTCAATAGCCCAAGCATGATCCACTACCTGAAGAAAGGTCATCCCAACTGAAACCAAATGCTTGGTCGGCAAATGGAGTAGTTAAATAAAACCTCCAACAATGCTCTGAACCTTATCAAACTCTGATGGCACAGTCCTAGCAGTACACCTAATTGCCATGAAATCTCGCACTCATACTCTAATACTGATAGACAACCCTACTGAAGAACTGGTAGCTCACCCTAGCTGAAGCACTGCTCAAAAAAACCGAGTACTAAAACACCCATCGGAGGACTCAGAGTCCTAGCCATAGTGTCCTGAAGAATTGGGGTAGTTACAAATCCAATCGAAGGCTGGGCTGACCCCACACCACCTATCTGGTGCGGTAAACTCTCACTCTGATTTCCTGGCATTGACGAAAGCATTGAAGCAACAGGTGCAGAAGCCTCAACATCACCCACTGTCGAACTCGTCTTAGGCATCTGAGAAGAAATGAAATAATCGAAGTTTAGAAGTTAATAGAGCTAGGAACGCACGATAAGGAGACAAGAAGATGAAACTTTTCCTAACAATGCCCTGTAGCCTCCCGCAGATAGGATACGGATGTCATCATACCTGTTTTATCCCTTTTCAGAATTTTTGTTTATTTTCACAAAGTAAGGAAATAAAATGATTTTCGACACTTAGAAATCATTTCAAACTTAAAAGAAAGTTTTAAAATAATTCTAAAACAAATAGAGTCTCCACTTAATTTTTTATAAAGAAATTAAAAAAACTTTAAAAACATTTCAAAGACTTAAAAACAGATATAAATCTTCAAAATAAGAGAAAATAGGCAAGGGATCAAGTAACGTCTCAAGAAGGATTTTAAGGCACTTAAGAACGCCCGTTTAAAATGATTGACCAAAATAATTTTGACTAACTTAATATGACTAAGTTCAAATCATGAAAATATAGAGAAAAAAATGCTTTTAATAAATTCAAGGCAAAAAATAATTTATTTCAACTAAAGAAAATTCATTCTCTGAAAGATTCAAATTCAAGGAAATTTGACTTATTTAAAGCAATTATAATCTCAAGCAAAGGTTATTTAAATTGTAAAATCTCTTTTGAGCTAAGGATTTCCTAAAAAAGACTTACTTTGAAAAACCCCATATGGGAAATAAATTTAATTCAAAAAAAATGGTGAGAATTTGAAAGCTTTTATTTTAATTAATTTGAAAAGATAACAATCAAAGAACTAGGGAATCTTTCATTTAGAAAATAGTTTTAAGGATCCTATCGTTTGAATAATGAGAAAATAACGGTTTATGAAGGAATTTGAAAGAGGGTAACTTTATTTTACCAACATTAAAGGTGGTTTTAAAAACAATATCCTAAAATGAACCTGAATAAACAAGGAAAAACAAAGGATTGTTTTAACGAATTAATAGAAAAAATTTGAAGTTCAAGAAAGAAAATATTTTTCCATGTTAACGAAAACCCATTTTTTACCGGAGAAAAAACTTGATTAAACACATGAATGAAGAAAAAGAAGCATTTTATTTGAAAAAAAATCCGTTTTAGGCAAATTAACATAAAATCCTACTTTCTTTCATTTTTAACAAAACTAAATTAAGTTACGAGATTAAAACGCATTGCAAAGATTAAACAAAGATAAAACTAAAACTAACCACACCTTAGGAGATCTATTTAGGTTAATTAAAAGTGTTAGTTAATACATATAATCAACATTAATTATAAATAAAGGAGGAGATAAGAATTGGGCCCCTTTTGGCCCATCTCAAAGCTGTCCAAGTTTGGACTAAATTTTAATGAACCGTGTGTCCATTTTCCTGTTGTATATCATCGGGTATATCAGCATCTTTTCCTATATATCAGCCTCCAATCCTTCGTATTCCATGTATATCAGCTTCCAGGATCTGTATGCTATGGTATATCACCAGTAGACTGATATATATTGGTGTATACCAGCTTGACTCTGGAGAGGAAGATGCAAGGCAAGAGTCCAAAGGACTTGGATGGGTGTTCAAGCAAAGAAAACGTAGAAGATAAAGAGAAATTAGATAAATGTATGAAGCGACTGAGTTTGAAACAACATGAATTACCACACTCAAATACACGTAAAAGAATATGCTCAATAAATTATTCGAATTCACATTTCCACTAAAATGAGCAGGCGATAGATAATCAAATAAATGGTATCCAGATTAACGAAGTTTCACAAGTTACAATGGTCATGAAAATTGAAACTTAATGTAAAAAAACAAAATAGGTTGGGAATTCGTCAGCTAACTACCAGAAGGTGAAAAGGCAGCACATACGCTTAGCATAACCAATATCAAGGAAATACAGTTAGGTAGCATATATACTCTATCGACTCAAAGCAAACATGCCACATAGGAGGAACAATTCAACTTTCAATCCTTAGGTATACGCCATTCTCACATTATTAATATTTTAAAAGAGAAAGGTGAGAAACTTTTCCACTCTTTCACTTTTAACAGAAAGGCAATCAAAGACATATAAATGATGAGCAACCTTAAATCAAAGGATCTTACGAACAAAATTAGCTAGAAAACACAACCTTAAACTAGCACATATTCACAAGATTAACCTGCTGGGAACTTCTTATCTAAATTAAACTTAATTCAAACAGGTTCTAATCAGGTTATCATAAGGATGAAGGAGAACATGCCAGTATCCATTTTCAGAAAAGTGTTGGCTTAAGGGGATAATTTCAGACTATTCTTTGAGCAATAAGCATTCTCAAAGAACTTTCAACATTCATGGGTGAGGAAAGAAACATAGCAACAAGGAAGGGATGTGACATGAACTATAATAAAGGGTAAAACAAGAACAATGACGACTTGTATTTTATGCCCTTCTTTGAAAAGAAAATGTTTAAATTAATGAAATCTCTAACCTTTTCGAGTCAACACTGTTGAGATGCATCAATCAACATAATAATCTCACGTTTTACCATAAAGTAGACTGAATTTTATAACAGTGGCTACTGGACAGTCCCAATACACAAAAGAAGAAGAGGAAAATCAGGACTTTGGGTTGTCGATTAGCTCAGGTTTACCTTTTCACGACACACAAGAGGGGGATAGATAAGGGGAAAGGGAATAACCTCAAACAATACAAAGACAAGAATAGCATCTTAACCTCCCCAAATTTTAATAGAAGCTCATGTATTCCAAAAAAATATTAAAATGATGATAAGCAAATAAAGGGTCAACAAGGGAGCTAATCATGCTTATAAAGAATGTTGAACACAGAACTTTAAGAGACAAAGATAAGCTATTGTAAGACTTTCTTCATCTCCTGAATCTTATTTTCCCCGAGAAAGATTAAAGAGTAATCCTCCAAAGAAGAATCTTACTATGTATCATAAACAAAGAAGGACCTCGAATATGATGAACAAACACATATTAACATAAAGACTGATTCTTCAGGGAAATTCAAGAAAAAGAACTACATTGATGAACCCAATACTAATCGGATTTTCACAATAGCAAATAGAACTAAACATACAAAGCGCGACTTGAACCGTATGCTTTACGAATTCTCAGCAATGCGAAGGAGAAAATAGGGAACTTTCAGGTTTTAGGAGCACCTGGGAGAAGCCAAACCAGTGGTTCAAAGCTTCTCCCGAGCTCAACTATTCTCTAAAGATTCAACCCATCTTTCCCCTTAGTCAAATCAGCCAAACAATATTCACTAATTCCATTCTACGCAACGACCAGCACAACCAGTGTATCACAGCCAACCAGCTACAATAAGAATAGGAAATGTAAATTGAAAAAGAAAGAGGATTTTACCTTTTTCCAGGCAGCAAATCTAGGACAAGATGAGTTGAATTTTTGAGCTTGTATCGACTTTACGACAAACACAATGATTCTTTGGTCTCAACAGCAAGAGGAAACGACCCTCCTGGATACTATGAGATTACAGAGAAGGGACTTGAGAGAAGTCCTTGGCGAAATCAGATTTCTTCTTCCTAATTGCCCTTAACTCTAGAGCAAAAATCCCCAAAATTCTTCCCTCTTTCCTCAGTGAAATATGAGGGGTTTATATTGGGGTGAATTAGGGGCTCACAATGGATGGAAATGGGGGGAAACCAAATGGGAATTTTGGATAAGAACTGGTATTTTGAAATTCAAAACCAAAATCCTTGAGATGGTGACACGTTTGTACCTTGGGGTACAATTTTGATCATATACAAATGATTAGGAGGAAAATCCACCGCGATTTTAGGGATGAGAATATTGAGATGCCGTCTGTGGAGCTTTTGGGTTCTTTTAGAACCTGGACAGCACAACAATTCATACGAACAAACGAAAACGAAGGGAAATTTATGGAGGGATAACGTTTTCTCAGAGATTTAGGGTCGTTTGGAGATGCAGAGGCAGTCGTTTGGTAGCATTTTGATGGAGTGTGTATTGGGTTGTTATCATCATCTATGTTTAGAACAGACGAAGAGAGAGAGATACGGGTCGTTTGGTTATGTTGGTGTATTGAAACAAAGAAAAAGAGAGAAAATGGTGGGTTTAGGTGGGCTGGACCAGGTCGATGGGTGGGCTGAGTATTTAATTGTTGGGCCAAGGGTTGGAGGAATTGTTTTGGGTTGGGAAAATGGATGATAGAGAATAAATAGGGAGTTGAGAATTTGTCCACTTTGCTTTGCAAATGTGGCCAGATTTGGTTGAAATAATAACCGAATTTTGATTTAAATTTTAGCTGAAACCATTAAGATTGTAGCCAAATTAGACCAAATTGAATTAATTCAAAAACAAAATTAGGCCGTAATTGGAATAGGGACAAACTAAATATGATCAATTCAATTGAGCTTTTATTATTTAAAACAACTAAAGATAATTGATTTTGCCATCATATTTAAATCATGTGTTTATGAAACACTAATTTCACAATTTAATTCCCGGTTAAATCATTTTTGACCAAAATTGACAATTTTAAAACAATATGGGAAGATCTTTTGAATATCTATTAAAATACACGAAATAATATACATCTATATATATTATAGATATATGTAGACATATTTTTATTCATGAAAATTATAGAATATTCTCCGGGATAAATTTTGGAAAAATTCTTTTGATTGCAAAATTAATTATTTAAAATTGTTCAAAATTTAAAAGCTCGATAATTAAGCAAATAGTGGAGGGTAAAAATTAGGTGTCAACAACTGCCCCTCCCTTTGGGTAGGGTGATTGTAATGAACCCTGGGCAAATAAAATTGACGATCCCAATTTTATCCGACCACTAGTTCATCTCTTGGATATGATTAGTTTTAGCATGAATTTTAAGGAATTATGGCCAAACTCCGTATCTAGTTTCCTACATATCTCAGATTACATGAGAATTCAGGCCACTTGTAATTCAAGATGCTTGATTTTATGCACGATTTTCAAGGAATTCCAAACTATCCCGATTTCAGAGTACGGAGAGACAGGGAAGCTGGAGAGTAAGAGGATTGGAGAGAGTTTGGAATGCAGTCGAGTTTTCAACATAGAGCCGCTTGCATATCCTAGGACTTAGGAATCAGGCTGCTTGTAGTTCGACTTAATCGGTGGAAAAGGTAATCTTTATGTTAAGACAACCTTTGGTAATTGAGTTATGGAAAAGAGGTTTGTAACCTCTCAACCATGAATGTAGTGCACGTCACACCCATAGGTAAGATTTTACCTGGACATAATTTCCAAAGCTCGAGGTGTATTGTCACCCAGATTTGATTAGAGGTAATATTGCTTCCAGTGTGAATTCAGAAAATACCCTGGATACGAAACTAGGACCCCAACAATATGAAATAGCCACATGCCTTCTGATAGGGGGTGTGGTTTGATTGAAGCGGAAGTCGATTCTCAACTCGCACCCAAAAAGTTTGATATTCCTCTTTGGACTATGTCTTAGTTTGCTGCTAAGAAAAAGTTCCACGTTGTGATGCGTCCTTTTTGGTGTAGTCTGCAGCTGTGGTTTTGTTTTGAGAATTTCATCCTTATCGAATGCTCTCAACAACATCTCAAAACAAAATTGTTATTGGTAAAGTAATTCCATTTGGAGAGATAGTTTCTTTGTGATACCTTATCCTTGAGTTACGTTCGAATCCTATGTGGTGACATCTTTTGATGTATCTCGTACCTATTATTCTAATTTGAGATTTTCATCCTCTCAGATCTTCTCGGTTATATTTCAAAGCAAAATTGTTAGTAGTAAAGTAGCTCGATAAGGAGAGATAGCTTTGTACCTCATTTTTTTGCATCTGTTATTTCTTTAAGAAGATGTCGTCCTGTCCTGTCTCTGTCTTAGGAAATAGAAACTTCCATAATAATCAAACATGATAGCCCTCGTATCTATCAGATAGGGTTGCCTTTGTGGCGATCTTTGAATATAATGACCTTCGTGGCCGTTTGACATGACGGTCCTCATAACTGTTTGCGACATTCTCTTGAATGTGATAGCCTTCACAACTATAGGTAAAAGTCTTTGCATATGCCTGTGGGGTAAGTCTTGTGCATCACCCATATTGACACGATTGACAAATATTCCCTGAATTGTCAGGCTTTGGGTATTCTAGCACATCATCCAACTTTGGATAGAGGCAGCTTACAGATGCCTTTAATTTGTCAGCTTCGAGTAATCTTGCACATCATCCGACTTTGGATAGAGGCGGCTTATAGATGTCTCTCGAATTGCCAGTTTTTAGGGTAATCCCGCACTTTTATCCGATCTTGGATGTAACACGACTTACAGATTTCGTTTGAATTGCTAATCTTTGGGCAGTCCTGCACAACATCAATGTGGATATGTCGTGGCTTATAGATAACCCTTGGAGTATCAATTTTTGGTAGTCTTGCACTTTATCCAATTTTGGATATTATTGCGACTTACGCATTACCCTTGAACCATCAATCTTTGGGTGATCTTGCATACTATCTGGTTTCAGATATCGCTGCATCTTACAGATAACTCTTAGTCTGTCAAATTTTTGGCAATCTTGAACACTATCCAGTTTCAGATATCGCTGTGACTTACAGATGACCTTTGGTCTTCCAATTTTGGGAGATCCAGTTCATAGATCAATTTGGATGGTGCCTTGCAGACATCTTTCAGACTATATGCTTTTGACCTCGACAACAAGCGGCATTTGATCATTGAGAGTGACAAGGCCTTTGCCATACGATCAAATATAGCTGCATCTTCTGGTGATCGATGCTCCAGAATGTATAAACATTCTTCGATATGAGACTTCATTATCTCTATACGATAATTCATAAGGGTGCATAAATATCCTCGATGTCAGACTCTGCCATATCGTGCAATGTTGGATATAAATATGCTGAATTCCAGGCTGGGAATAATAAGAAAGCAAATATATCCTCAACGTCAGACTGTACCGTCTCACGCGATGTTGGATATAAATATGCTGAATGCGATGCTTGGCATAATAAGGAAGCAAATATATCCTCAACGTCAAACTCCACCATTTCACGCGATGTTGGATATAAATATGCTAAATGCCAGGCTGGGCATAAGAAGGAAGCAAATATATCCTCAATGTCAGACTCTATTATCTCATGCGATGTTGGATATAAATATGTTGAATGCCAGGCTTGGCATAATAATAAGGATGTATAAACATCTACGGCATTAATATATATGTGCAAATATCCTCAACGTCAAACTCTATCATCTTACATGATTCAGATATAAATATGCTCTTGGGTCTATCCCGCGCGCCAAGTGTGACTTACGGACTCCTCTGAATATCATCCTCTTTTAAAACTGGTCGGTAGAGGGACATAATCTTCTCAACAAATATGTGTCTGCGGTATTTTAATGATAATGGTCCTTACGACATGGTCTTTGTGACATGGTCCTCTTGACATGGTTCTCTCAACATAGTCCTCTGGATATGATCCTCTTGACATGGTCCTCTAGATATGGTCGTCTCGACATGCAAATATGATAATGGTGTGGATGATCGTGAAATGATATGTGTAGAAGCTATAGAAAACATCACCTTTGGTCTTTATTTTGTCATGCCGACTCCTTTATGGGTACTTGTGTTCAAGGCAAATGAATAGTAGATACAATGTCACACTTACTAGCGACCGTAGTCGAATTTGAAACTTAAAATATGACGTTTATGAAACAAATCACAACTACTTTCATTTCAAATGTAAATGAAATGGTCGTGCCCATTTCTGGGGACAACCACAAATACCATTTTCGAACATCATCTGTTCATAGTGATTTTTGACTTGATGGGGATTGGCAGAGAATGTCACTGATCTATCATTTGACGCTCTAATTTTGAGGTTGGCCACAGCATCCTGGTCTTCTTGTGGAATTTGAAGATGCTGCCTATCTCTCTTCATGTGGTAGTTCCTGTAAGCTACAAGAAAATTTGTCCATTCCAGGAGCTTTTTGCCTCTTTCGGCTTCTTTCCACTGTTTTGGCTTTTCTTGCCGAATTTTGGGGCATCTGGTCTCGTTGAGTTTCTTTGAACGCATTGGATAATGAGGGACTTTAACTGATCTATACTTTTAAGACAACCTGCATCCACAGAAAAATTATTAGTTTTTGGTGAAACTGATCTGTGTTGACTTCCTTTGATCTTCCGCTCCTCTCTTTGCCTTTCTGGATGCTTCCCATTCTCGGGCACTCATCGTCCTCGACTTGCTGGGTCAAGTAGACATAAAGACAAAATAGAATTATAAAGGAGTAAAAACTAATATTTTTGTAAAGGTTTTTCAAACAAATTCTTTTAAAATCAAAGATTTGAAAAAAGGATAGTTTTGGAAAGGTCTCTGCCCATCATGTCAAGCACTAGCCCAACGAACGTCCTTTACTCGAGGCTTCGACATTTCTGACACACTGATAGCGGAATCTGGAGATCCTTAATATCCTAGCTGGAGAATTTAAGAATGATCTCTCAAAAAATCTGTTATAGCTGGGGATTAGTCCATCACAGACTTGTTACAATTGGGAATTTTTGAAGTAGACTCTGATCTCATGGTGCTGGGGAAATTCTTCGGAGTTTGTTTCCGAACTCTTGAATGAAATTTAGTGGAAATCTTGAGGTTTTCCTCAAAATTTCTTCCCAGTTAAAGGTTTTATGATGAATCTTATTCCATTAATAAGAGATTTGACACTCCGTGGGGATTATGCGATTCTTTATCGAGATTCACTTCAGTTGCTCTTCAGCACATTCTATATTTGTTGGAAAATGATCTTTGCCATTTACTGGGTAATATAATCGAGCCATTGTGGCACCTACGTATCCCATTGAGGTAGGAATCAGGTCAAATGTATTTCCCATACTCACAGTGGGTAGAATATTGGAAATAAATAAAGGGATAACCGAAGCCGACAAAGGCCACGTACGTATCTCATTCTTGAGAATTCAGGTCAAACGTAGTTCAAGATAGGAAGGGGAAAAATAGATTTTCCTAAGGGGTTGACCGAAGTTGACACAGGCCGCCTACTATCTCATTCTTGAGAATTAAGGTCAGACTTATTTCGTAAAAAGAGGATAGGGAAATTTTAAGCTTTTACTAAGTGCAAAACGATTCCTATCAGAAAATGCGATTACAGGGAAAGAAATAGAAGGAACAAAAACCATTTTCAGGCATAGTATCTCTTTGTGGCATCGGAGTTGCTTATAGGCTTGGGCCATACTTGATCATCCATCTTTAACAAAATCAAAGCTCCTTCAGATAGCCTTTTTTGGATGATGTACAATCTTTGCCAATTTGGCGCAAACTTTCCTTTGTCTCATGGGAGGGAAGGATTAACTGTTCATTCCCTGGATTGAATTCTGGATTAACAAATAAATTTTGGGAGATGAAGTTTGTGCTCATTCTAATCCTATTATTGTAGGACTAGTCAAAGATGTCGATGTACGACTTGAGCAGACTGATAAGTTTTTTTTGCTTTTGCGCTTTTGACAAATGAATACCGACGTTGATTTTTTTTCAACTTGACAGTTGTCTCCTTGATTGACCACCTCAAGCTCTTTTAGGTGGGGCCTTCTCTTGTCTTCAAAGTTTTTAGAATTCTTGGTTGTTCATTCCAGGACTATGATTTCTTCAACATACCCTTCGACCCCAATATCGTATCCTCTGACTTGTTCATTTAGCTCTTGGCATGACATGACATTAGCATGTCTTAAGTTATTATTACTGAAACCATAACAAAACATGTTAGACGGTACCAAGTTAAATAAAATAAACAATAAAGGTTTTCAGAATACGGGAGGCTTTCATTGATATCTGAAAATATTTACAAACTATGGCTCTAACCCGCATGAATGCAGGTCCGTGCCTTTTGGAAAACGGTAAAACAGTATGAGGAAATTTAAAACCTAAAGGGTGGGTCACGGAGCCTCATCTGAACCATCACCAATTTTTCCATGAAACAATGTATTTGTCTACCCAGACAAGTGAAGAGTCATGAGGGGAGTTGCTACCCAATTCTGCAACTGTTCGCCAGGCCTGGCATCCCTGATCATGGCTGCTTTGGGGATTTATTCTGTTATAGCATCGCATTCCTTGAACAGATCTTTTATTCCATCCTCTAACCCATCGCTTGGTGGACTAATACGCACCGGGAATGAATGATATAAGTGAGGGAGCGGTTTTGGCAGACTTGACTGCTTCTCCTCTTTGACTTTTGCCTTATCTTCTCGGGCTACGTACCTTAAGACATTACTGGTCAGTTGTCCAGGAATGCTTATGGGTTCATGATGTGACGCTAATTTACGTCACTGTTGACTCCTTTTTACTAAGAACAATCGTACGTTTTCAAGCAACCATTGTTGTTTTTGATGTTTTTATGTTGTATTTGTAGGAAATGGAAGCAAACACGAAAACGGAAGAAAATACGAGAAAAACGAAGTTCTGCCTAAGGGTGACGGTTTGAGTGACGGTCCGTCACATAGACCGTCGCGTGGAGGCAGCAAAGAAGGCGACACCACTGCCTAGCAGTGACGGTCCAGGCGACGGTCCGTCACTGCCTTGACGGTCCGTCAGCCTGACCGTCAAGCTTAGGCAGTGGCGTGAGGCGGCGACCCGCGTTTTGGAGATTCCTAGCCCGTTTTGGATTTGGTTTCTTTGACTCCTATAAATACCCTATGATAGGTTTATGTAATTAGAATTCACCCAATAGTTTTAGAATAGTTTTTAGTCGTTTTTTGAGAGCAACAACACGTTTTCGGATTCTTGAATTCGTGTTCTTGAGTTCTTGGTTGTTCTTGTTCTTGGATTATTGAAGAGTATTTTCATCATATTGTAAGAATCTTCTTTCCTTTATAATGAATTACTTCTTTTCTTCTTCGAGCATGAGTAGCTAAAACTCCCGCAACTAGGGTTGTGGAAGCCATGGCAAACGTAGCAATATAGATTCCGGGTAGCGTTGGGTTCGATTTATGTATTGTCACGTTGTTAATCATACATTATGTCACGTTTTCTAGTGGGTTGCAAACATTAGAACATGCCTAGGTTTAATTTGCTTGAGAAAGAGATTAAAACCGGGAAACTTGATTAACAGCAAGGATTCGAGACTACCAACTCTCGTCTTAAAGATTAATGCCGTAACTGGATTAATCTACTTGATGTTAGGATTGAGAGCTAAAAAGCACATCTTTTTGAGATCGAGAGAAGATAAAAGGAAATTTGTTTATTTGGTTGAGAGACGTTTAGACGATACAATTGACGCAATCACATCGTGACATTCATATAGAAAGAACCCGGTTAAGCCTAGAATCGACATTGTTACAACGCCATGGTAACCACGTCCCTAGTTCGCATTCTCTCCTACTGATTATTTCTCCTACGTTTATTATTGTTTTGTTTACAATTTGATTACAAATCCCCCCCTTTAGTTACTGGAAACGATTGACAACTAGTCACATACTTCACTAAAGTCTTAATCATCACCATATTCTCTGTGGGATTCGACCCCAACCTTGTTGGGTTATATATTTGACAACGATCGCTTACACTTCTTAAATTGAGGTGTAGTTTGAGCGTTATCAAAAATGGTGCCGTTGCCGGGGAATACGGTTTTTGATTAAGTCTGGTGTGTCTATTTGACTTTTTGTTATAATTTCCTGCTTTACGTTTATTTGTTGTTTTTGTTTTGACAGGGTACACAGTTGTGCATGCCAAGTACCCAAGGTTCGGGGGAACAAATTTTACCTTACGACCCCGAACTTGCTAGAACATTGAGGCAGAACATGGCCGCACAACTAGAGGCAGCAAGGCTCGCTGCTGAACTGCAGGCCCAACAAAACCTTAATGCTGGTGGTCTGCAGGACGATGGTGCACGGAATGATGATGAGCTTGATTTAGATGGAGCTGGCGCTACGGGCGCCATTATTCTTCCACCGCTAGCACCCGGAGCAAAGTTCTACATCACTAGCACGATGATCCAGCTGTTGAACTTGAGAGGAGTGTTCCGAGGTGCGGCTAGTGATGATCCAAACCAGCACTTGATGAATTTTGTCGGGATCTGCAAATCGTTTGAGCTGCCAGGCGTGAGTCAGACAGCGATCAGGCTCAGGTTGTTTCCGTTGTCTCTGTCTGAGGAGGCAGCATTGTGGTTGACAGAGCTGACCCCCGACTCTATCGCAACGTGGGGAGAGTTGAGAGGAGCTTTCCTAGAAAGGTTCTTTCCTCCCTCTCAGATGATGCAGTTGAGGGACGAGATCAACAACTTTAGGCAGCAACCGCACGAAGCACTGCACGAGACTTGGCTGCGATTCAAAAAGAAGATCACACAATGCCCGAACCATCAGTTGACCGATAACTTTTTGATGCAGACATTCTACCGGGCACTGAATTCGGCTACCAAGCCGACGTTAGACAACGCAGCAAGTGGTGCATTCATGGGTCTCACCTTTGTTGAGGCCACAACTACTTTGGACAGGCTCACCAAGACCTACAGGGCCTGGCACACACGAGATTCAGAGATTGCAGCTAGCACCTGTACCGTTGGCATGTCAGCAGAGCAGCGAAGGAAAGAGGAGGAGCGCGACCAAGACATGGCGCACCTGAAAACCCAGTTAGATCTCCTGACAAGGCACTTGACGTCAGGAAGTATAGAGAAGGTACAGGCTGTGGATTCCCAAGGTATGGAGACTGAGGACGCGAATTACTTGGGGGGTTTCCAGGCCAATGGCCAGGGAAACCAAGGTCGGAGCCATCCAAGAGACAACCACTATGAGAATGGTGGCTACAAATATTGCGACCAAGGAAACTGGAGAAACAACACCGATAGAGGTGGGTTGTATATACCACCTGGTAATCGGGACAAAGCTGGCAACGAGGCTGAAACTGCCAAACTTGAGAACATGATGGCGAAGATGCTGCTTAAGGTGGAATCGACTGACTCTGGGGTAAAGGCAATACGGAATGAGTTATCAACATTGAGTCTGGTAGTGGAGTCACACTCAACCGCTATCAAGCAACTAGAGCAGCAAGTGGGTCACATCTCGGCATCTCTAAACCCAAGGAAAATAGGTACTTTGCCGAGCGACACCACTCATCCAAAGAATGATGCAAGCTGTATGGCGATCACCACAAGAAGCGGAAAAATATTACCGGAATCATAGCCGGTAATTCATGCTCAAGGTGATATTGCGGATGATGAAGAGGCGGTAGAGGAGGAAACTCCAAAGCCCGCGGAGAAACGCAAGGAAGCTGAAAAGCTTCCACTTATGATGCCTCGACCACCACCTCCGTTCCCACAGCGTTTGAAGAAGAAAGCTGACGATGGTAAGTTCCTGAACTTCATGACCATGCTGAAACAGATTTCAATAAACATACCATTGGTGGAAGCGCTGGAACAAATGCCCAGTTATGCCAAGTTCATGAAGGACTTGATTACAAAGAAGAGGTCGGTAAGCTATGAACCGGAAGATAATCTTCACCACTGCAGCGCTATTTCTACAGGGTTGCTAGTCGAAAAGAAGGAGGATCCAGGTACTTTCACTGTTCCCTGTACTATCGGGAAGCTCAACTGCGGAAGAGCAGTATACGATCTTGATGCTAGTATCAATTTGATGCCGCTAGCAGTGTATAACAAATTGGGTTTAGGAACTCCTAAACCGACATCCATGAGAGTGATAATGGGTGACCGATCGGTAAAGCGACCCGCAGGGATATTGTCTGATGTGCTAGTAAATATCGGTAAGCTTATCTTCCCAGCTGACTTTGTGATCTTGGATTGCGAAGTGGACTTCGAAGTCCCTATTATTTTGGGACGACCCTTCTTGGCAACCGGAAGAGTATTGGTAGATATGGAGAGCAACGAGTTGACTTTCAGGTTGAACGAAGAAGTAGTGAAGTTCAACGTGTGCAGATTAATGAAGCAACCAAGGGACATGAATGTCGTCTCGGTTAGTGATGTTGTTACAGAATTTGATGTGATCGTTTCTATCGAAGAAAGACTTGCTGTAGAGACATTGGCAGCAGTTATGATGAATTTCGATGATGATGGCGTCGAAGACTATGAGGAAATTGTAAATGCTATGGTAGGAATGGGGTCATATAGTCACGCCCCAAAGAAATTGGATCTCGATTTAAAGAACAGACCAACACCTCCTGCAAAGCCTTCTATAGAGGAAGCACCGGTATTGGAATTGAAAGAATTGCCGGGCCATCTGAAGTATGCATTTCTGGGTGACAACGACACCTTACCGGTAATCATCGCGGCAGACCTTGTGCAATCTCAAGTTGAAGCATTATTATCCACTCTGAGGAGATACAAGAGAGCAATCGGCTGGACCATTGCAGATATCATTGGCATCCCACCAGGTATTTGTACTCATAAGATACAGCTAGAAGAAAACTGCACTCCCACCGCCGAGCACCAACGGAGACTGAATCCGCCAATGCAGGAGGTGGTGAAGAAAGAGATCATCAAATGGCTCGATGCTGGAGTGGTTTACCCGATCTCTGATAGCAAATGGGTAAGCCCAGTGCAATGCGTCCCTAAGAAGGGAGGAATGACCGTGGTAGCAAATGACAAAAATGAGCTGATTCCATTAAGACCTGTCACTGGTTGGCGAGTTTGTATGGATTACCGGAAGCTGAACTCCTGTACTCTCCGTGATCATTTCCCCATGCCCTTTATGGATCAGATGCTGGATAGATTAGCTGGAAGAGGTTGGTATTGCTTTTTATATGGTTACTCGGGGTACAACCAAATATCTATCGCCCCGGAAGATCAAGAGAAGACCACGTTCACCTGTCCCTATGGTACGTTTGCTTTTAGACGCATGCCCTTTGGTCTTTGCAATGCTCCTGCAACCTTCCAAAGATGCATGATGTCTATCTTTTCTGATATGGTGGAGAACACATTGGAAGTCTTCATGGATGATTTTTCGGTAGTGGGTGATACATTTGATGATTGTTTGGCTAATCTGAGTCAGGCGTTGCAGAGATGTGAAGAATCAAACCTCGTGCTAAATTGGGAGAAATGTCATTTCATGGTAAAAGAAGGAATTGTGTTAGGACACAAAATATCTATGAGAGGTCTAGAGGTGGATAGAGCCAAGATTGAAGTCATCGAGAAACTACCTCCACCCATTACAGTAAAGGGTGTGAGGAGTTTTCTTGGTCATGCCGGTTTCTACCGAAGGTTCATCAAAGATTTCTCGAAGGTTGCTACCCCATTGTGCAAATTGCTTGAAAAAGAGACGAAGTTTGTATTTGATGCTGAGTGTTTGAAGGCGTTTGAATGCCTGAAAGAAAAGTTAGTGGATGCTCCTATTATAGTTGCCCCGGATTGGTCCAAACCATTTGAAGTAATGTGCGACGCGAGTGGTGTGGCACTTGGAGCTGTTCTGGGACAAAAGAGAGACAAACTTTTTCACCCCATTTATTATGCTAGTAAGGCATTGAATGGAGCGCAAAAGAACTACACAGTGACAGAACAGGAGCTGCTAGCTGTTGTATACGCCTTTGAGAAATTCAGAGCATACTTACTTGGTACAAGGGTGGTGGTGCACACAGATCATGCAGCCTTGAGGTATTTGATGACCAAAAAGGATGCAAAACCTCGACTAATCTGATGGGTGCTACTGTTGCAGGAATTTGACTTTGAAGTCAAAGATCGGAAAGGGTGTGAGAATCAGGTAGCGGATCATCTATCCAGGCTTGAGAGGAAAGAGAACGCAATAAAGAAACCAGAGATTGATGACACATTTCCGGATGAGCAGGTGATGGCTGCGTCACGTGAGATGGTGCCTTGGTATGCTGACTTTGCAAATTATGCGGTGAGTGACATGATCCCGAAAGATTTGAATTTCCACCAGAAAAAGAAGTTTCTCCATGATGCAAGTAAGTTTTTCTGGGATGAGCCGTATTTATTCCGGTTATGTGCTGACAACATAGTGAGGAGATGTGTACCTGAAGCTGAAATGACAAGCATCTTACAAGCTTGCCATTCGTCCCCAGTTGGAGGGCACCATGCTGGAAATCGAACCGCCCGAAAAATCTTACAATGTGGTTATTATTGGCCGACAATCCAAAAAGATTCATATGAATTTGCCAAGTTATGTGATCAATGCCAGCGAAGAGGAGCAATCTCGCGCCGACAAGAGCTACCCATGTCCACTATTTTGGAAGTTGAGTTGTTCGACGTATGGGGAATAGATTTCATGGGTCCTTTTGAAAGCTCTTATAGGAACCGTTACATCTTGGTAGCGGTGGATTATGTGTCAAAGTGGGTAGAGGCGGTTGCTTTGGCAGATAACGAAGGTAGAAGTGTGGTGGCGTTTTTGAAAAGGAACATCTTTTCTCGGTTTGGCACCCCTCGCACAATCATCAGTGATGGAGGATCACATTTTTGCAATAAGGTGTTCCGGGATGCTCTAGCAAAATATGGGGTGAAGCAACACAAGGTAGCCACACCTTATCACCCCCAAACCAGTGGGCAAGTAGAAGTATCAAACCGTGAAATTAAAGAGATCTTGGCTAAATCGGTAAATGTGAATCAACGAGACTGGGCTAGGAAGCTGGACGACGCACTCTGGGCGTACCGAACAGCGTTTAAAACTCCAATAGATATGTCCCCGTACCAATTTATGTTTGGTAAAGCTTGCCACTTGCCCGTGGAACTTGAGCACAAAGCCCTTTGGGCGTTCAAAAAGTTAAATCTCAGTTGGAGAGAGGCATCAGAACTAAGGTTGGAACAATTGAATGAGATGGACGAGTTCCGATTGCGAGCATATGAGAGGTCCGCTCTCTACAAGGAACGAATGAAGCTGTACCATGACAAGAAGATTGAGAAAAGGGAGTTCAAGGCAGGAGACTTGGTATTGTTGTTCAACTCCAGGTTTAAATTATTTCCTGGGAAACTCAAATCCAAATGGTCCGGGCCATTCAAAGTACACCAAGTGTTCCCATCCGGTGCAATCGAGCTCGAAAATAGTGATGGTGAGTTGTTCAAAGCCAATGGGCAGAGGGTAAAGCAATATATGGGCCACCCGGAGGAGGAGGTACATGTTCTGTCTCGGGTGCATCTGGATGAAGTCTGCGTAATCAAAACACCTGCGTCGTGCCGCGACGTTAACTCAGGCGCTATATGGGAGGCAACCCATAACTCCATCGAATTTTCTTGTTTTGGAGACCCTGGCGGTCTCCAACATCATTCCGGAATTTAAGTCATATCGACTTCACAGGTATTCCTTTATTCTCACAGTTTAGCTTTCATATCTATGCATTGGGGACAATGCATGAGTCTACGTTGAGGGTGTTGGGAAACCTGTGAGTCACCACCGAGGGTTTTTGTTGCCGATTTCTTTTCCCTACGGTGTG
>QJPP01007098.1:0-12173 GCA_003996215.1 Jaltomata sinuosa | reverse complement strand
TGTAGGAAATGGAAGCAAACACGAAAACGGAAGAAAATACGAGAAAAACGAAGTTCTGCCTAAGGGTGACGGTTTGAGTGACGGTCCGTCACATGTGTGACGGTCCGTCACATAGACCGTCGCGTGGAGGCTGCAAAGGAGGCGACACCACTGCCTAGCAGTGACGGTCCAGGCGACGGTCCGTCACTGACTTGACGGTCCGTCAGCCTGACCGTCAAGTTAAGGCAGTGGCGTTACGTCGGCGACCCGCGTTTTGGGGATTCCTAGCCCGTTTTGGATTTGGTTTCTTTGACTCCTATAAATACCCTATGATAGGTTTATGTAATGAGAATACACCCAATAGTTTTAGAATAGTTTTTAGTCATTTTTTGAGAGCAACAACACGTTTTTGGATTCTTGAATTCGTGTTCGTGAGTTCTTGGTTTTTCTTGTTCTTGGATTATTGAAGATTGGTTTTCATTATATTGTAAGAACTTCTTCTCCTTATTATGAATTCAATTCGCTTCTCTTTTCTTTATAGCATGATTAACTAAAACTCCCGCAACTAGGGTTGTGGGAGCCATGGCAAACGTAGCAATATAGATTCCGGGTAGCGTTGGGTTCGATTTATGTATTGTCACGTTGTTAATCATACGTTATGTCACATTTTCTAGTGGGTTGCAAACATTAGAACATGCCTAGGTTTAATTTGCTTGAGAAAGAGATTAAACCCGGGAAACTTGATTAACAACAAGGATTCGAGACTACCAACTCTCGTCTTAAAGATTAATGCCGTAACTGGATTAATCTACTTGATGTTAGGATTGAGAGCTAAAAAGCACACCTTTTTGAGATCGAGAGAAGATAAAAGGAAATTTGTTTATTTGGTCGAGAGACGTTTAGACGATACAATTGACGCAATCACATCGTGACAATCATATAGAAAGAACTCGGTTAAGCCTAGAATCGACATTGTTACAACGCCATGGTGAACACTTCCCTAGTTCGCATTCTCTCCTATTGATTAAAACTCACACGTTTATTATTTGTTTTGTTTACACGTTAATTACAAAACCCCCCCTTTTATTTACCGGAAATGATTGACGACTAGTCACATACTTCACTAAAGTCTTAATCATCACCATATTCTCTGTGGGATTCGACCCCAACCTTGTTGGGTTATATATTTGACAACGATCGCATACGCTTCTTAAATTGAGGTGTAGTTTGAGCGTTATCAAAAATGGCGCCGTTGCCGGGGAATACGGTTTTTGATTAAGTCTAGTGTGTTTATTTGACTCTTAGTCATATTTTCCTGCTTTTATTTTTTGTTTGTTGTTTTTGTTTTTGGACAGGGTACAGATTTGTGCATGCCAAGTACCCGAAGCTCGGATACTTCAATATTACCTTACGATCCCGAGCTTGCGAGATCATTAAGGCTCAATATAACCGCACAAAACGAGGCAGCAAGGATCGCGGCAGAACTGCTGGCCCAACAAAATTTAAATACTAAGGGTCGGCAAGACGATGTTATGATGAACGATGAGGATCTCGACCTAGATGGAGCTGGCGCTACAGGCGCCATTATTCTTCCACCGCTAGCACCCGGAGCAAAGTTCTACATCACTAGCACGATGATCCAGCTGTTGAACTTGAGAGGAGTGTTCCGAGGTGCGGCTAGTGATGATCCAAACCAGCACTTGATGAATTTCATCGGGATCTGTAAATCGTTTGAGCTGCCAGGCGTGAGTCAGACAGCGATCAGGCTCAGGTTGTTTCCGTTGTCTCTGTCTGAGGAGGCAGCATTGTGGTTGACAGAGCTGACCCCCGACTCTATCGCAACGTGGGGAGAGTTGAGAGGAGCTTTCCTAGAAAGGTTCTTTCCTCCCTCTCAGATGATGCAGTTGAGGGACGAGATCAACAACTTTAGGCAGCAACCGCACGAAGCACTGCACGAGACTTGGCTGCGATTCAAAAAGAAGATCACACAATGCCCGAACCATCAGTTGACCGATAACTTTTTGATGCAGACATTCTACCGGGCACTGAATTCGGCTACCAAGCCGACGTTAGACAACGCAGCAAGTGGTGCATTCATGGGTCTCACCTTTGTTGAGGCCACAACTACTTTGGACAGGCTCACCAAGACCTACAGGGCCTGGCACACACGAGATTCAGAGATTGCAGCTAGCACCTGTACCGTTGGCATGTCAGCAGAGCAGCGAAGAAAAGAGGAGGAGCGCGACCAAGACATGGCGCACCTGAAAACGCAGTTGGATCTCCTGACAAGGCACTTGACGTCAGGAAGTATAGAGAAGGTACAGGCTGTGGATTCCCAAGGTATGGAGACTGAGGACGCGAATTACTTGGGGGGTTTCCAGGCCAATGGCCAGGGAAACCAAGGTCGGAGCCATCCAAGAGACAACCACTATGAGAATGGTGGCTACAAATATTGCGACCAAGGAAACTGGAGAAACAACACCGATAGAGGTGGGTTGTATATACCACCTGGTAATCGGGACAAAGCTGGCAACGAGGCTGAAACTGCCAAACTTGAGAACATGATGGCGAAGATGCTGCTTAAGGTGGAATCGACTGACTCTGGGGTAAAGGCAATACGGAATGAGTTATCAACATTGAGTCTGGTAGTGGAGTCACACTCAACCGCTATCAAGCAACTAGAGCAGCAAGTGGGTCACATCTCGGCATCTCTAAACCCAAGGAAAATAGGTACTTTGCCGAGCAACACCACTCATCCGAAGAATGATGCAAGCTGTATGGCGATCACCACAAGAAGCGGAAAAATATTACCGGAATCACAGCCGGTAATTCATGCTCAAGGTGATATTGCGGATGATGAAGAGGCGGTAGAGGAGGAAACTCCAAAGCCCGCGGAGAAAAGCAAGGAAGCTGAAAAGCCTCCAACTATGATGCCTCGGCCACCACCTCCGTTCCCACAGCGTTTGAAGAAGAAAGCTGACGATGGTAAGTTCCTGAACTTCATGACCATGCTGAAGAAGATTTCAATAAACATACCATTGGTGGAAGCGCTGGAACAAATGCCCAGTTATGCCAAGTTCATGAAGGACTTGATTACAAAGAAGAGGTCGGTAAGCTATGAACCGGAAGATAATCTTCACCACTGCAGCGCTATTTCTACAGGGTTGCTAGTCGAAAAGAAGGAGGATCCAGGTACTTTCACTGTTCCCTGTACTATCGGGAAGCTCAACTGCGGAAGAGCAGTATACGATCTTGATGCTAGTATCAATTTGATGCCGCTAGCAGTGTATAACAAATTGGGTTTAGGAACTCCTAAACCGACATCCATGAGAGTGATAATGGGTGACCGATCGGTAAAGCGACCCGCAGGGATATTGTCTGATGTGTTAGTAAATATCGGTAAGCTTATCTTCCCAGCTGACTTTGTGATCTTGGATTGCGAAGTGGACTTCGAAGTCCCTATTATTTTGGGACGACCCTTCTTGGCAACCGGAAGAGTATTGGTAGATATGGAGAGCAACGAGTTGACTTTCAGGTTGAACGAAGAAGTAGTGAAGTTCAACGTGTGCAGATTAATGAAGCAACCAAGGGACATGAATGTCGTCTCGGTTAGTGATGTTGTTACAGAATTTGATGTGATCGTTTCTATCGAAGAAAGACTTGCTGTAGAGACATTGGCAGCAGTTATGATGAATTTCGATGATGATGGCGTCGAAGACTATGAGGAAATTGTAAATGCTATGGTAGGAATGGGGTCATATAGTCACGCCCCAAAGAAATTGGATCTCGATTTAAAGAACAGACCAACACCTCCCGCAAAGCCTTCTATAAAGGAAGCACCGGTATTGGAATTGAAAGAATTGCCGGGCCATCTGAAGTATGCATTTCTGGGTGACAACGACACCTTACCGGTAATCATCGCGGCAGACCTTGTGCAATCTCAAGTTGAAGCATTATTATCCACTCTGAGGAGATACAAGAGAGCAATCGGCTGGACCATTGCAGATATCATTGGCATCCCACCAGGTATTTGTACTCATAAGATACAGCTAGAAGAAAACTGCACTCCCACCGCCGAGCACCAACGGAGACTGAATCCGCCAATGCAGGAGGTGGTGAAGAAAGAGATCATCAAATGGCTCGATGCTGGAGTGGTTTACCCGATCTCTGATAGCAAATGGGTAAGCCCAGTGCAATGCGTCCCTAAGAAGGGAGGAATGACCGTGGTAGCAAATGACAAAAATGAGCTGATTCCATTAAGACCTGTCACTGGTTGGCGAGTTTGTATGGATTACCGGAAGCTGAACTCCTGTACTCTCCGTGATCATTTCCCCATGCCCTTTATGGATCAGATGCTGGATAGATTAGCTGGAAGAGGTTGGTATTGCTTTTTAGATGGTTACTCGGGGTACAACCAAATATCTATCGCCCCGGAAGATCAAGAGAAGACCACATTCACCTGTCCCTATGGTACGTTTGCTTTTAGACGCATGCCCTTTGGTCTTTGCAATGCTCCTGCAACCTTCCAAAGATGCATGATGTCTATCTTTTCTGATATGGTGGAGAACACATTGGAAGTCTTCATGGATGATTTTTCGGTAGTGGGTGATACATTTGATGATTGTTTGGCTAATCTGAGTCAGGCGTTGCAGAGATGTGAAGAATCAAACCTCGTGCTAAATTGGGAGAAATGTCATTTCATGGTAAAAGAAGGAATTGTGTTAGGACACAAAATATCTATGAGAGGTCTAGAGGTGGATAGAGCCAAGATTGAAGTCATCGAGAAACTACCTCCACCCATTACAGTAAAGGGTGTGAGGAGTTTTCTTGGTCATGCCGGTTTCTACCGAAGGTTCATCAAAGATTTCTCGAAGGTTGCTACCCCATTGTGCAAATTGCTTGAAAAAGAGACGAAGTTTGTATTTGATGCTGAGTGTTTGAAGGCGTTTGAATGCCTGAAAGAAAAGTTAGTGGATGCTCCTATTATAGTTGCCCCAGATTGGTCCAAACCATTTGAAGTAATGTGCGACGCGAGTGGTGTGGCACTTGGAGCTGTTCTGGGACAGAGGAGAGACAAACTTTTTCACCCCATTTATTATGCTAGTAAGGCATTGAATGGAGCGCAAAAGAACTACACAGTGACAGAACAGGAGCTGCTAGCTGTTGTATACGCCTTTGAGAAATTCAGAGCATACTTACTTGGTACAAGGGTGGTGGTGCACACAGATCATGCAGCCTTGAGGTATTTGATGACCAAAAAGGATGCAAAACCTCGACTAATCCGATGGGTGCTACTGTTGCAGGAATTTGACTTTGAAGTCAAAGATCGGAAAGGGTGTGAGAATCAGGTAGCGGATCATCTATCCAGGCTTGAGAGGAAAGAGAACGCAATAAAGGAACCAGAGATTGATGACACATTTCCGGATGAGCAGGTGATGGCTGCGTCACGTGAGATGGTGCCTTGGTATGCTGACTTTGCAAATTATGCGGTGAGTGACATGATCCCGAAAGATTTGAATTTCCACCAGAAAAAGAAGTTTCTCCATGATGCAAGTAAGTTTTTCTGGGATGAGCCGTATTTATTCCGGTTATGTGCTGACAACATAGTGAGGAGATGTGTACCTGAAGCTGAAATGACAAGCATCTTACAAGCTTGCCATTCGTCCCCAGTTGGAGGGCATTATGCTGGAAATCGAACAGCCCGAAAAAGCTTACAATGTGGTTATTATTGGCCGACAATCCAAAAAGATTCATATGAATTTGCCAAGTTATGTGATCAATGCCAGCGAAGAGGAGCAATCTCGCGCCGACAAGAGCTACCCATGTCCACTATTTTGGAAGTTGAGTTGTTCGACGTATGGGGAATAGATTTCATGGGTCCTTTTGAAAGCTCTTATAGGAACCGTTACATCTTGGTAGCGGTGGATTATGTGTCAAAGTGGGTAGAGGCGGTTGCTTTGGCAGATAACGAAGGTAGAAGTGTGGTGGCGTTTTTGAAAAGGAACATCTTTTCTCGGTTTGGCACCCCTCGCACAATCATCAGTGATGGAGGATCACATTTTTGCAATAAGGTGTTCCGGGATGCTCTAGCAAAATATGGGGTGAAGCAACACAAGGTAGCCACACCTTATCACCCCTAAACCAGTGGGCAAGTAGAAGTATCAAACCGTGAAATTAAAGAGATCTTGGCTAAATCGGTAAATGTGAATCAACGAGACTGGGCTAGGAAGCTGGACGACGCACTCTGGGCATACCGAACAGCGTTTAAGACGCCAATAGGTATGTCCCCGTACCAATTTGTGTTTGGTAAAGCTTGCCACTTGCCCGTGGAACTTGAGCACAAAGCCCTTTGGGCGCTCAAAAAGTTAAATCTCAGTTGGAGAGAGGCATCAGAACTAAGGTTGGAACAATTGAATGAGATGGACGAGTTCCGATTGCGAGCATATGAGAGGTCCGCTCTCTACAAGGAACGAATGAAGCTGTACCATGACAAGAAGATTGAGAAAAGGGAGTTCAAGGCAGGAGACTTGGTATTGTTGTTCAACTCCAGGTTCAAATTATTTCCTGGGAAACTCAAATCCAAATGGTCCGGGCCATTCAAAGTACACCAAGTGTTCCCATCCGGTGCAATCGAGCTCGAAAATAGTGATGGTGAGTTGTTCAAAGCCAATGGGCAGAGGGTAAAGCAATATATGGGCCACCCGGAGGAGGAGGTACATGTTCTGTCTCGGGTGCATCTGGATGAAGTCTGCGTAATCAAGACACCTGCGTCGTGCCGCGACGTTAACTCAGGCGCTATATGGGAGGCAACCCATAACTCCATCGAGTTCTCTTGTTTTGGAGACCCAGGCGGTCTCCAACATCATTCCGGAATTTGAGTCATATCGACTTCACAGGTATTCCTTTATTCTCACAGTTTTTAGCGTTCGCATATATGCATTGGGGACAATGCATGAGTCTAAGTTGAGGGTGTTGGGAAACCTGTGAGTCACCACCGAGGGTTTTTGTTGCCGATTTCTTTTCCCTCCGGTGTGCTATCTAGTAGAACCGGCATGTTCAGGTTGTTGTTTTAAAGTTTTTTAGTGTCTATAGCAAGCATGCGTTGTTCTTGTCTAAAAACGAGGCCCCTTGAAAAATTTTCTGGTTTTGAGCTTATGTTGAAACAATTGACTGTCTGGATCCTTGAATGTCATTGTGTGAATATGATTAGAATGAGTATGCTTAAGCCGAGAGGTTGTTTGATAGTTGGTAGCGATATAGTTTCTTGGTGCTAAGAGTGTGTGAGATTAATTGTCATAAATTCTTACTCTGTGCATGCATCTAGAACTTGCCCGGTCTATTTTGTTAAGTTTGAAGTTTGGTTGCTTAGGAAAGGATCGCAGGCCCTTTTTGATGCAGTCCACTTAGCCTATATGACCGTCCAAATACAAATAATCCCTTTTGATCCATGTTTGAGCCGGAATTGACCTTATTCTTTCAATAACCTGTCACCATTCCTGTTTAACTTTGAATCCCTATCTTGGCCCTGGACCTTCCAATGGACATTGTTTTGACGTAGGCAATCAGCCTAAGTTGAGGGTGGCTACTACAGTGGTAAAGGAGAAGAAAAAGAGGATGGAGATGATTGTTGTTGAATAGAATGAAAATCCGGGTGTGCGCCTAAGAAAAGAAAAGAAAAATAAAGAAAGATGAAAAAGATCGAAAAAGAAACAAAAAGAAGTGTCAATAAAGAGGTCGCACCTGTATCTAGAATCAAGGAAATAAAAAGGTGAATAAGGATGGATAAAGTGAAGTTATGTGGTGATAAGATGTAAATGGTTCCAAGGAGGGCTTAGTCACTAACCCCTAAATGCATCCTACCAGCACCCGAAGCCTCATTACAAGCAAATACAAGTCCTGTAGTGATCCTAAGTAGCTTTCTGAAGAACCGAAATAGAATAGTAAGGGCAAGCCTATGGTATCGCATGTGCATGGTTTGAAATCGTTTGTGAGTGTGAGCGCTTACCTAGTCCCAAATCTTGTGTGTGGGATTTCTTTGTGGTGAGGGCACCAAGATGTCTATATTGTCTATTGATTGTTAGGATAGCTGCATATGTGTATGCATAATATTCTATCATATCGGAGTGACATGTTTGGATCCTTGCAAGTTAGTGTTTCATACATTCGTGTGTTACAAGGGAGCATGATTTAATTGAATAAGTTTTGAACGATCATGAAGTGCAATAGACATGAGTTTGTTTCTTAGTTGAGTCGTATTATTGTTTTATGTTATGTTGCTTGAGGACAAGCGAACGTTTTAAGTTGAGGGTGTTGATGTGACGCTAATTTACGTCACTTTCGACTCCTTTTTACTAAGAACAATCGTACGTTTTCAAGCAACCGTTGTTGTTTTTAATGTTTTTATGTTGTATTTGTAGGAAATGGAAGCAAACACGAAAACGGAAGAAAATACGAGAAACACGAAGTTCTGCCTAAGGGTGACGGTTTGAGTGACGGTCCGTCACATGTGTGACGGTCCGTCACACAGACCGTCGCGTGGAGGCAGCAAAGGAGGCGACACCACTGCCTAGCAGTGACGGTCCAGGCGACGGTCCGTCACTGACTTGACGGTCCGTCAGCCTGACCGTCAAGTTAAGGCAGTGGCGTTACGTCGGCGACCCGCGTTTTGGGGATTCCTAGCCCGTTTTGGATTTGGTTTCTTTGACTCCTATAAATACCCTATGATAGGTTTATGTAATTAGAATACACCCAATAGTTTTAGAATAGTTTTTAGTCATTTTTTGAGAGCAACAACACGTTTTCGGATTCTTGAATTCGTGTTCGTGAGTTCTTGGTTTTTCTTGTTCTTGGATTATTGAAGATTGGTTTTCATTATATTGTAAGAACTTCTTCTCCTTATTATGAATTCAATTCTCTTCTCTTTTTTTTATAGCATGATTAACTAAAACTCCCGCAACTAGGGTTGTGGGAGCCATGGCAAACGTAGCAATATAGATTCCGGGTAGCGTTGGGTTCGATTTATGTATTGTCACGTTGTTAATCATACATTATGTCACGTTTTCTAGTGGGTTGCAAACATTAGAACATGCCTAGGTTTTATTTGCTTGAGAAAGAGATTAAAACCGGGAAACTTGATTAACAACAAGGATTCGAGACTACCAACTCTCGTCTTAAAGATTAATGCCGTAACTGGATTAATCTACTTGATGTTAGGATTGAAAGCTAAAAAGCACATCTTTTTGAGATCGAGAGAAGATAAAAGGAAATTTGTTTATTTGGTCGAGAGATGTTTAGACGATACAATTGACGCAATCACATCGTGACACGCATATAGAAAGAACCCGGTTAAGCCTAGAATCGACATTGTTACAACGCCATGGTAACCACGTCCCTAGTTCGCATTCTCTCCTACTGATTATTTCTCCTACGTTTATTATTTGTTTTGTTTACACGTTAATTACAAAACCCCCCCTTTTATTTACCGGAAACGATTGACGACTAGTCACATACTTCACTAAAGTCTTAATCATCACCATATTCTCTGTGGGATTCGACCCCAACCTTGTTGGGTTATATATTTGACAACGATCGCTTACGCTTCTTAAATTGAGGTGTAGTTTGAGCGTTATCAGGGGGGCAAACGTGGGGTTTTAGAATTTCAAACGTGACCCGGAACGGGAAATAAGGATTTTTTGGTTTTTTCGTGTGTTATAGTCCATGGATTTTGTGTGATATGTGCTTCCGGCGGAATTTTGGCCAAAATTTTTCGTGGGCGTCCGCGAGGACCTATTTAATGGCGCTTGTTGGTTCGGAGGCGCAAACGTGGGGTTTTAGGATTTCAAACGTGGCCCGGAACGGGAAATAGGGATTTTTCGGTTTTTTCGTGTGTTATAGTCCATGGATTTTGTGTGATATGTGCTTCCGGCGGAATTTTGGCCGAAATTTTTTGTGGGCGTCCGCGAGGACCTATTTAATGGCGCTTGTTGGTTCGGAGGGGCAAACGTGGGGTTTTAGGATTTCAAACGTGGCCCGGAACGGGAAATAGGGATTTTTCAGTTTTTTCGTGTGTTATAGTCCATGGATTTTGTGTGATATGTGCCTCCGGCGGAATTTTGGCCGAAATTTTTCGTGGGCGTCCGCGAGGACCTATTTAATGGCGCTTGTTGGTTCGGAGGGGCAAACGTGGGGTTTTAGGATTTCAAACGTGGCCCGGAACGGGAAATAGGGATTTTTCGGTTTTTTCGTGTGTTATAGTCCATGGATTTTGTGTGATATGTGCTTCCGGCGGAATTTTGGCCGAAATTTTTCGTGGGCGTCCGCGAGGACCTATTTAATGGCGCTTGTTGGTTCGGAGGGAAAAACGTGGGGTTTTAGGATTTCAAACGTGGCCCGGAACGGGAAATAGGGATTTTTTAGTTTTTTCGTGTGTTATAGTCCATGATTTTTGTGTGATATGTGCGTCCGGCGATATTTTGGCCAAAATTTCTCGTGGGCGTCCGCGATGACCTATTTAATGGCGCGCGTTGGTTCAGAGAGGCAAACGTGGGGTTTTAGGATTTCAAACGTGGCCCGGAACGGGAAATAGGGATTTTTTGGTTTATTCGTGTGTTATAGTCAATGGATTTTGTGTGATATGTGCGTCCGGCGGTATTTTGGCCAAAATTTCTCGTGGGCGTCCACGACGACCTATTTAATGGAGCGCGTTGGTTCGGAGGAGAAAACGTGGGGTTTTAGGATTTCAAACGTGGCCCGGAACGGAAAATAGGAATTTTTTGGTTTTTTTGTGTGTTATAGTCCATGGATTTTGTGTGATATGTGCGTTCGGCGGTATTTTGGCCAAAATTTCTCGTGGCTGTCCCAAACGACCTATTTAGTGGCACGCGTTGGTTCGGAGGGGCAAACGTGGGTTTTTAGGATTTCAAACGTGGCCCGGAACGGAAAATCGAGATTTTCCGTATGTTATAGTCCATGGATTTTGTGTGATATGTGCGTCCGGCGGTATTTTGGCAAAAATTTCTCGTGGGCGTCCGAGATGACCTATTTAATGGCGCGCGTTGGTTCGGAGGGGAAAACGTGGGGTTTTAGGATTTCAAACGTGGCCCCGAACGTGAAATAGGGATTTTTCGAATTTTTTCGTGTGTTATAGTCCATGGATTTTGTGAGATATGTGCGTCCGGTGGTATTTTGACCAAAATTTCCCGTGGGCATCCGCGACGACCTATTTAATGGTGCGCGATGGTTTGGAGGGGCAAACGTGGGGTTTTAGGATTTCAAACGTGGCTCGGAACGGGAAATAGGGATTTTTCAGTTTTTTCGTGTGTTATAGTCCATGGATTTTGTGTGATATGTGCGTCCGGTGGTATTTTGGCGGAAATTTCTCGTAGGCGTCCACGATGACCTATTTAATGGCGCGCGTTGGTTCGGAGGGGCAAACGTGGGGTTTTAGGATTTCAAACGTGGCCCGGAATGGGAAATAGGGATTTTTCAGTTTTTTTCGTGTGTTATAGTCCATGGATTTTGTGTGATATGTGCGTCCGATGGTATTTTGGCCGAAATTTCTCGTGGGCATCCGCGACGACTTATTTAATGGCGCGCGTTGGTTTGGAGGGGCAATCGTGGCCCAGAACGGAGAATAGGGATTTTTCGGTTTTTTCGTGTGTTATAGTCCATGAATTTTGTGTGATATGTGCGTCCGGCGGTATTTTTGCCGAAATTTCTCGTGGGTGTCTGCGACGACCTATTTAATGGCGCGCATTGGTTCGGAGGGGCAAACGTGGGGTTTTAGGATTTCAAACGTGGCCCCGAACGTGAAATAGGGATTTTTCGATTTTTTCGTGTGTTATAGTCCATAGATTTTGTGAGATATGTGCGTCCGGGTGTAGTTTGCCCGAAATTTCCCGTGGACGTCCGCGACGACCTATTTAATGGCGCACGATGGTTCGGAGGGGCAAACGTGGGTTTTTAGAATTTCAAACGTGGCTCGGAACGGGAAATAGGGATTTTTCAATTTTTTCGTGTGTTATAGTCAATGGATTTTGTGTGATATGTGCGTCCGGTGGTATTTTGGCTGAAATTTCTCGTGGGCGTCCACGACGACCTATTTAATGGCGCGCATTGGTTCGGAGGGGCAAAGGTGGGGTTTTAGGATTTCAAACGTGGCCCGGAACGGGAAATAGGGATTTTCCAGTTTTTTT
>QJPP01007097.1:0-97559 GCA_003996215.1 Jaltomata sinuosa | reverse complement strand
GAATCAAACCCACGAGAAGTACGGGGCAAACCAACCACGAAGTCTATAGTAATCCCTTCCCACTTCCACTCAGGAATGGGAAGTCGCTGCATCAAACCACCAGGTATCATGTGCTCGAACTTAACCTGCTGACAGTTCAAGCACCGAGATACAAACTCCGCTATATCCCGCTTCATACCACTCCACCAGTAAAGCTGCCTCAAGTCTCTATACATCTTCGATGTGCCAGGGTGAATGGAGTATCTAGTACAATGCGCCTCGTGAAGTATCAACTGAATCAAATCGCTAATCCTTGGGACACAAAGGCGACTATCAAACCTCAGAACCCCATCTGAATCCAGAGTAGCCCGACTGGTCTCACCCTGAACAACCCGATCACGAAGGTCACACAACTGCTGATCCTCAAACTGACGGCTCTGAATCTGATCAACCAAAGTAGAACGAACCTCAATACTGGCAAGAACTCTGCTAGGATCCGACAAGTTAAGCCTAATCAGACGGTTAGCCAAGGACTGAATGTCCAAGGCCAACGGCCGCTCTGAAACTGAAAGAGAAGCTAGGCTACCCATACTTACTGCCCTCCGACTCAAGGCATCCGCTACCACGTTTGCCTTGCCCGGATGATACAAAATAGTGAAGTCATAGTCCTTTAGTAACTCGACCCATCTCCTCTGTCTCGAGTTCAACTCTCGCTGACTCGTGATATACTGAAGACTACGGTGATCGGTTGGTGAAGTCAATAAGGCCTAAGCCTCTGGAAGCTATCCTCACACTGATCCGACCACTGAAATGGGACATCTTTCCTAGTCAGCATAGTCAAAGGTGCTGCTATGGAAGAAAATCCCTCAACGAACCGTCTGTAGTAACCCGCTAACCCAATAAAGCTGCGAACCTCAGTAACAGTAGTAGGTCTAGGCCACTCACAAACCGCTGAAATCTTTCCCCGATCAACCCTAATCCCATCCTTAGACACCACGTGCCCTAGGAATGCAACTGACTCAAGCCAAAACTCGCACTTTGAGAACTTGGCATAAAGCCGATGATCTCTCAAAGTCTGGAGTATAACCCTCAAGTGCTGCTCATGCTCATCTCTACTACGCGAGTATACCAAGATGTCGTCTATAAAAACTATCACAAATGAGTCCAAATACGGTCCAAGAACCATGTGCATCAAGTTCATAAAGGCTGCGGGGGCATTAGTCAACCCAAAAGACATCACCAGGAACTCATAATGGCCATAACGTGTCCTGAATGCTGTCTTAGGGATGTCCTCCGCCCTAATCCTCAGCTGATGGTAGCCGGACCTCAAATCAATCTTCGAAAACACGACTGAACCCTGAAGCTGGTCAAACAAATCATCAATCCTCGGTAACGGATACCTATTCTTCACTGTCACCCTATTCAGCTGCCGATAATCAATACATATGCGCATCGACCCATCCTTCTTCTTCACGAAGAGAACAGGAGCACCCCACGGTGACACACTAGGTCTAATAAACCCCTTTGCTAACAGATCCTGGAGCTGCTCCTTAAGCTCCCTCAACTCAGCAGGAGCCATACGGTAAGGAGGAATAGAAATGGGCCTAGTACCCGGCTCCAACTCAATAGCGAAATCAATATCTCTCTCAGGTGGAAGGCCTGGCAGGTCAGTAGGAAACACATCGAGGAAGTCTCTAACCATAGGAACAGACTCAGGAGAAGTAGGGTCAGCACTAACATCTCGGACATATGCTAGATAGCTAGACACCCACGGGAAATCAACTTCCTAGCTCGAAGACAAGAGATGATCCCAGATGGTGCATGGCTAACAGAACCCTGCCACACAACCGGGGATACACCGGCCACAGCTATGGTAATGGTCTTGGCATAACAATCCAAAACCACACGGTGAGGGGATAACCAGTCCATGCCCAGTATCACATCAAAATCTAGCATATCAAGAATCATCAAATCACCCCAAGTCTCTGAATCACCAATAGATAACATATAGGATCTCACAATCCGATCCACTACTAAAGAATCTCCTACTGGGGTCAAAACAGAAACATGAACAGATAATGGCTCACTAGCCAACCCCAAACAAGGCACAAAGTAGGCAGATACATATGAACAAGTGGATCCAGGATCAAATAAAACCATAGCAGGCTGATGGCACACAGAAATCGTACCTGTAATCACAGCATCTGAGGCCTCTGCCTCTGGTCTCCTAGGGACCGCATAAAACTGACGACGACCTCCACCTGCCCGACTGCCATCCCTACCACCTGCTCTACCGCGTGGCGCACCACCTCTAATCTGACGACCACCCCCTCTAGCAGGGGGCTGAACTGCCCGTATGACCACCACGGCCTGATGCCCCAGAAATTGTACCCCTCGAAGACTGGCCGCTATAGCCCTGATGGCTGCCCTGACCCTGCTCGAACTGGGTACTACCGAAAGTCTGAAGGGAAGCCTGAACCGGTCGGCTGGACTGACCCTGGTACTGCTGTGGCTGATAACTCTGACTCCACTGGCCAGGACCTCTACCACCATATCTGGAACCACTATAGACACCCTGATATCGAGGCCTCTTATCTCTGGGCCCCTGATCATGTCGCTGTAAGTCCTCCACAGTGCGAGCATAGTCTATAATGGCCTGGAATGACCGACCACTGGCAATCAATATCTCAGCTGGCTGTCTGATCTCTGGCCTCAAACCCCACACAAATCTGCGAATCCTATCAGCCTCGGTAGGAATGATCATAGCTCCGAATGGTGCTAGCTGATGAAAATGGGTCTCATACTCCGAGATAGTCGTAGACCCCTGTACAAGGTGAGTAAACTGCTCCCTGCGACGCTCCCGATCACTCTGGGTAGGAACTTGGCCATAAAGGCCTCATAAAACTCAGACCAGGTCAAAGGAGGTGACGACGGTGGTCTACAAGCAACCTGAGCCCTCCACCATAACTTCGCTGGGCCCTCCAACTGGTAGGTAGTATAACCAACCCCGTGAGTCTCCAACAAACCCAGATGATGCAACATCTCCTCACAGGTAGTAATAAAGTCATGTGGATCCTGTCCAGGAGTACCAGCGAACCTCGGAGGTGCTAACCTCAAAAACCTACCCAACGCCTTCTGCTCTGACTCTGTCATAACTGGGCGAGGAGCAAGAGGCTGTGCAACAGATGGGACCGGAATAACCTCCGCACGGGGAGCCATAGTAGCAGGCTGCGCTCCTGAGCTCTGTGCACCCAGGGCTGCCCCCTGAGCGGATGTCTGCGCTACCTCAGAAGGCCGCTCTCCAATCACACCCAAAAGCTGTAATAGTAATCCCCGAATATCTGGAGACTGAGCTGTGGCTGGAGCTGGCACTGGAGCTGGTGCTGGAGCTGGCACTGGAGCTGGTGCTGGAGCTGGTGCTGGAGCTGGCGCTGGAGCTGGTGGTACCTGGGCTGCCCCCTGAACCACATGCTGCTCGGGCTCTATCTCCACGCTAGCAGCTCTAGCAGGTGCCACTGATCGAGGGCGTCCTCGACCCCTAACTGGAGTGGGAGGCTCATCCTCGCGTGCTGCCGATGATCTCGTACGAACCATCTGCGGAAGAATAAAGTAGAATAAATGAGATCTCCAGAAACTTCAAGGGTAGTACGCACGACACAGAAGCAATGAAAGAGTCGAATTTCCTAAAATGCCACTGTAGCCTCCCAAAGATTGAGTACGGACGTCTCCGCCCCGATCCGTAGGACTCTACTAGACATTGGCTCCTGTACCGATGACACCGGTGAACCTAAAGCTTTGATACCAAGTTGTCACGACCCGATTTCTCGGTCATGATGGCGCCTACAACCCCCCAGTAGGCGAACCAATTCCCGTAGCCCAGAACAGTTAGTAATGGGCTACTATCTAGCAAAAAGGGAACAAGACGAGTAAAATAGATAACAGGGATATAAATATATACATATGCGGAAACTAAACCAAACCCCAAGACCTGGTATCATAGTACAGAGCCCAACTACATACATGGAGTGCAAATAAACCAAAAGAATATATACAGATGTCTCTGAATGGTAATAGAGTACATGAAGCAAAAGATAAACTAAAGCTAAGCTCCGATCGCCAAGAGCTCACCCTCAGCCTGAAGTAGTCTCCAACGGATCTCCAAGCACGAATCACAACGGTCTAGCGGCGATGGCCCACGCTAGGATCTGCACCCAAAGATGCAGGGGTAGGGGTGAGCACCAAATGCGAAGCATAAGGTACCCAGTAGGTATCATAGGCCGACTGGGCACATATAAGATAAAAGCGGAGTAATAGACAGAATAGAAGCAAGTAGTCACAGAAATCAACGAAAGGTACACAGGAACTAGCCCAGAGGGAAATCAACAGAACCACATGTGAGGCTAGCAAGCAGAATATACACACCAAAGGCACATGTGAAAGTAAGAAATAACGCACCTGGGGTCCTTGCAATAACAGTGTATATAAAATAAGTTTACGAAATGGACGGTATACCGGTAACCTCAAGTGTAAGAAGAAGAGAGAGAGAGAGAGTAATAATAGGCATGCTCAAAGACATGAATCAAGTCCAACTAATCATATCAATTTCACACCCAGCAACTAACAGTCTAGCAGTAACCAATTTCATAATTAACCGTAACAGGGAATAATTCTACAAGTAAATAGAAAGAGTCTACCTACAGTCCCTCGGCCGCCCATACAACCGAGGAACACAAACAAGTGAAAATAAACCCTCCGGCATCCCATACTACCGGAGCGTACAATCAGCAAACAGCAAACAAGGTTGGAACCTCGAACCATGAATGATATGATGCATGAAGATCTCAAGTGCCATGGTATCTCTGTATGTACCTCCTCCGGCGCCGATCCGGCCCAGCAGGTAGGTTCAATGGAAGGACTCTGCCCGTATACCTCTACTCCACCGTATACCCCTCTTCCGGCACACGCAGCCCGTAGCCCCTGGCCTGGATAGCAAGGTCCATGGAGGTCCCAGACCCCATACTCAAACTCAGTATCAGAACATGTATCAAGATAGAGACCCAGTCTCGATATCAAGATAGAGACCCAGTCTCGAATATGCATGCCCAGACACTGTCCAGGACTAAAAATAGTAGGAAAATATCTCAAAAACCCCTCCCAGGGTGCCCGGGCGTAGCCGGGTCTAAACAGTAAAAAGTCATCTCAGGTGCTCGGTCCAACTGAGGCTAAAATCATCTCAAGTAACAAGAAAACTCAACTAGCACCCCGGCCCTGCCGAGTCTAGCGATAATCATAAAACTGATGATTTTAAACATAATTTTACTTTCTTGCCCAAAAATCTCCACAAGTGAAATCAACCATTTCCAAATCATTTCCATCAAAAACGGGCCCCCCGGGCCATGCAAGGTTTAGAAAGCAGTGCCAGTAGGCCCGAAGCCAAAACCACAGTAAAACATGGATAAAACCTCTTTATATGCATGGAAATGGTATGATCACACACAATAGCTGCCCCGCAGCTCACAATCAACCTATCGACCCTGCACAGGCCCACAACTACTCATCAAGCATAACCAGCCTAGAAGGATAATACTATGCCCGGGACTCGCGGACATTCCCAAAATCTCACCTTCTATGTTCCAAAGTCAACAAGGCCTCGCAGGACCACAAGGGTAAATAAAATATATCCGCAAATACTACAAGCAACGGAGGAATAAAAATAGGTGGACATGAATAAAGCGGTCGAGGTCTGTGGTACCAACCTAATAACCAACCCAAGGATGCCCATTAATACAATTTTATTTTATATATACGGAGTCTAGGAAAGATAAACCGTAACCTACCTGTCGTCTGACGACAAGCTGCTAGAACAACAATGTCCAAGCTCGAACCACTCCGAGAAATCCAAAACTAAATCGCAATCGGAATCGGATTTGGGACGGAACAACTTGACGTAGATAATTGATTTCCTATAACCAATTTAATATAACCATAACCTTAAATTGGTCCCACCAAAACCCCTCTCTGTATGCGTATGAAAGTATATGTGGAGAAGCTATGTAATTGATGTTTGTTGAGAGGAAATGGAATCACTTCAGTGGATATGCTTAATAAATACATAATGTAAATAAGTTAGGGTGATAAGTCACCCTTAGGAGTGACACCACGCCAGTTAGTGGACTGCTGGCCACTCTCTCCACCTCCACGTGTTGTGGAGGTGGCAATATTTAATATTTTTCAACCCGTTATGTATGTATTCGGGTGTTGCATAAATTCGTGGTAAAATAAATATAATATTTTAAATATACCATAATTGATAGAAAATCATTTCTAATAAAACCTATTATATTATAATAATAAATTTTAACATAACTAAATTTACTATCTCCGTTAAAATATTACGGAGTATAAAAACTTTATAAAATAAATACATAGACACTTACATCGTATCAAAGATATTTTTCATAAACCTTTAAAATATTTTGAAAGGCAATAATAATATAATTTTTTACCAAATTCAACTTTAAATAACGTATTTTCAAATACACGCACGAGGCTAATAAAATTCTTAAGTTTAGGCTCGTAATTCGCCTACGCACGATTTTGATACTCAAGAATTCTCTCGGGATCCTCCCTTATTTTTTATAACTGTTTCGAAACTGAAATGGCATTTTAAAACGTGACGTCGAGGATTAAATCGCGTTTAACCCGACCCGGTTCGCGGCCCGGTTCGCAACCCATTTTCTGCCAGACAGTCCGCGGTAAAACAGTCATAAATCTTTACTCCGAGATCAGTTGGACGTGAGATTTTGTGCGTTGGAAACTAGACTCGTAGACCTTCGATTTGGTATCTCGGGGAACTTCTAACTCTTTATATATTGGGAGAAAAGCCCTGATACATTTGGCCCAAAGTTCAGGAAATTTGTTAACGAACTTACGATAACTTTTATCGATTTGCTTGACTTCAAAACTTAAACGTGGAAATGACCGGAAGGGTCATTACAAAAACCCCTCTTTTGCCCCATATTTTATTCAAATTTTAATGGATGCTCCAATAAATCAAAACATAATCAATAGTGCTAATGTTTCACTACCGCTATAAGATAGCGAAAATAGAAAGTGATCTACAAAATTGGAATATTCCAAAAGAACATTTTAAAAGGGTTTATAAAACTGGACACTTTGATTTTATAAAAAATTATAATATTAAAACTTCTGAATAAAGATTTAGCTACTTATACTCATACCCCTTCCGACCAACCGTGGTTCTGATACCATAGAACGGATCGTAGATATAATATAAAAATTATATTATACTTCTTCCCAGTTGCGATTAGGAAAGTCCAATTTGAAAATATTAACAAAGAACATGTCACGACTCGATTTCTCGGTCATGATAACACCTACAACCCCACAGTAGGCGAACCAATCCCCGTAGCCTAGAACGATTAGTAATGGGCTACCTTCTAACAATTTAAATGGAAGAGCAGGTAAAATAGCAAAAGCAAGGGAACAAGATAAAGAAATTAGATAACAAGGATAACATATATGAAAAGCGGAAACTAAACCAACCCAAAACCTGTTGTCATAGCGTATAGGAACCCGAACTACATAAAGAGTACAAGTTTCCAAAAGAAATATACATATACATAAGTTGTCTCCGAGTAATGACAGAGTACAACATATACAAAAGATAAACTAAGTCAAGATTTGAATGCCAAGAGCTCACCCTCAGCCTGGATGGTCCAAAAATAGCACCCCGCACGAGTCTCCAGCGCTCTATAGGCGATGGGCCACACTAAGGTATGCACCAGAAGATGCAGAGGATAGAGTGAGCACCAAATGCAAAGCATAAGGTACCCAATAGGTATCATAGGCCGACTGGGCACATATTATGTAAAAGAGCAATAGAACACAGGGTAGAAACAAACAGTCACAAAAATTAACGAAAACATACACCAGAACTAGCCCAGAGGGAAGACAACAGAGTGCAACATACAAGGCTAACAATTAGAATATATACACACAACAGGCACATGTGAAAGTAAGGACGACGCACCTGGGATTCTCGCAAAATAGTATATATGTAAATAAGTTCTAACATTGGGAGGTATACCGGTAACCTCAAGTATAAGGAAATGAGAGAGATGAATAAAGGTAGACATGCTCTACATACAGGAGTTAATACCCAATCTAGTCATACAAACTCGATCCAGGAACTCACAACCTTACAATAATCATACTCATACTCGATCATAACAGGGAACGATATCGGAATAAAGTAACAAGAGTATACCTACATTCCCTCGGTTGCCCATATAATCGAGGAATGCAATCAAGTGAAAACAAACCCTCCAACATCCTATACTACCAGAGCGGACAATCAACACACCGTAAACAAGGGTGGTATCTCAAACAATGAATGATATGATACATGAAAACCTCAGGGTGAAATAGAACCCTGTATGTACCTCCTCCGGTGAAGATAGGGCGCAGCAAGACTTTCCATGGAAGGACACAATCCATATACATCTACTCCACCGTATACCCTTCCACCCGGCATATGCAGCCCAAAGCCTTAGGCCAGGAGCAGCAAGGTCTATGGAGGTCCCAGACCCAATATTAAAACTCAGAATCAAAATGTGTCCTCCAGAATCAAATTCGAGTTCAAGCCAGTGGTTAAATCTCAAATATGCATGCCTAGACCCTGTCTAGGACTAAAACAGGGAAAAAGATGTCTCAAAAACCTTTCCAAGGATGCCCGGGCACAACCAGGTCTAAAACCATAGTAAAAACATCTTAGATGCTCAAACCGGCCGAGACTGCTATCATTTCAAATCAGTAAGGAAACTCAGCTAGCACTCTGACCCGGTCGAGTCTAGCAATAGTAGTAAATCATGATAAAACCATATCTTTAACCTTTTTTACCCCAAGAAGATCCACGTATCAAGTCAAATCATTTCCAAATCCAATTTCATCGAAAACGAGCCCCCGGGGCCATGCAAGGTTTAGAAAATTAGTTTTGGTAGGCCCAAAGCCAAAAACCATAATAAAACATGGAAAACCTCTTTATATGCATAGAAATGATATGATCAACCCAAATAACTGCCCGGCAGCTCACAATCAACCTAACGGCCCTGCACAGACTCCGAAGCTACTCAAAAGGCATAACTAGCCTAGAAGGATATTTCTATATCCGGGACTTGCGGACATTCCCAATAATCCCACCTTCTATGTTCCAGAGTCAACAAGACCTCACGGGGTCAAAAGGGTAACAAATGTATCAACTAATAGGAATACTACACATAACGGAGGAAAGAAATAGGACGAATCATGGAAAAGCGGTCAAGGTCTGTGGTACCAGCCTAATAACCCAACCCAAGGATGCCAACTAGTACAATTTACTTTATATATGTGAAGTCTAGGGAGTTAAGCTGTAACCTACCAGTCGTCCTATGACAAGATGCGGGAACAACGATATCCGAGGTCGAGCTGCCTCGAGAATCTCCGAACGAGAATCAAACTATCAAATTCATGAAAAAAATGTTAAGACGAGTCTAACGATACCCATATTGCTACAATTATATTCGGGTCGATATCTGGGTCAAAAGCGGGTCTGCGGGGCTCGCAACCCAAAACCAAAAATTAAAAGAACCACGATGATCCCAACGATACCAAGAAGGCATGCTCCAAATTTCAGCACAATTGGACAAGGGAAGGGCACCAAAACAGCCCGCCCAAGTTAGCGATTAAAGAATGGAAATTTCAAAAATAAAAACGAAAATTGGGCAAGAATTACTTACCAAAACGATGAAAAATCAGCCCAAGATGGATAAAACATCATACCCATAAACATGCACAAGCTTAGGGGGCAGAATCTATCACAAAATCCAAGCTTTGGATGAGCATCAATGGAGGAATTATGAGAAAAACCGAAGAAGGCAAGTTGGGTAAGATGACTTACCAAGAGGTGAAGAACTACGGATAATCGATGAACAAATAATTTCCCAAGGTTTAGAACTGAATTTGAGAAAAATGGTGGAGAGAATTTTGTGGTTTAGAGTGAGAAAAGTGAGGAGAAGAGCTGGAATAAACGAAATGACAGCAATAAATAGCTGCTGTCCGCAGCTGATTTTCTGCACTTTTTAAAAATCTTGACGGGGCATTCCGAGCACAATTGGAAACCGATATTCAAAAACTAATAGTTCTAATAGAGTGGAAACGACGTTCTGGACTCAACGAAATTGACAAAACTTCCATATGAGGTTGTTTCGGAGAAATATTTACTCAAGTCAACACTAACGAAAAGGAACTCAAAGGCTCGAAATGAGTCTGACTCACCTGGAACCAGAACCAACCATCTTCCTAGCCCAAAATCAACATTCCAAAGCTAATGGAACCGTCGAATTTTGAATCCAACACTCAGATCATTGAAAGTCACCCGAAATTACACTTTTAGCTCCAAATGACATGAAAACTGAGAAAATAACACAAACCCCACACCGGACGTTCTCAGGCCTCAACTAAAGGTCCAACTAGACCAAAGTCATTTCTATGGAGCTAATGAAACTGTCAGAATTCAATTCTGAGCATGTTAGCTAAGAATGTTGACTAAAGTCAACGATATTCTAAGTTTAAAGCTCTAAAACAGGCGAACGGCTAAAACGACCAAACAAACGACCAGAGCACCAAACTACAAGTTCCAGCAAGCCATAAATGACTTAGGGCCTCTATAGGAAGGCTTTAACAGTGCAACAAATGCGAAAACGTGAAGATGACCGGAAGGGTCATCACAGAATAGTAGCAAAACAACAGTTAGAAAATTAAACAAACAAAAAAATAGTAAGAAAATTAAACAAAAGGTACAAATAAGATACTACAAAAGTTTTTATGTTGAAAATAAATTAAAACAATAGTAGGTAAAGTACTTACAAAAGATATTTATTGAGTAGAGGAAAAAGTTTAATACAGAAGGAGATAAAGTGGGCAATATCGAAGTGAGTTCCTAAATTTCCGAATGCCCTCCTTCTTACAAAGTGAAGGTATTAAATAGATCTCGAATTTCTTACTCAACTAATTACAAAGGTTATCTATTTTACATCTATCTATCTATTTTACATCTGTCCACACGTGGTAGACTTAACATTACATGGATCTAAAAATGTTGACTCGATTTACTACTAATTCTATTTATTTAACACGTGTCTACAAGTGGCAGACCTAATTTTACACAGATATTAAAAATCATATTTATCTTGTTGGAAGTTGCTCCCTTGAAAATGGAACCTTGGTACTTGATGTAGCTTCCTCTTTATTCCTTTTGTTGCTGATTTTTGTGCCATTTATTATTGCTTTGCTCCTTATTTTCTTGCTGAATTTTGTGCCATTTAATGTTGCTTTCTTTTTACATCTTCTCTTTTGCTGATTTTGCCTTTTGCTTCTTTTCAAATTCCATAGCTATTTGTCTTTTGTGCTGATTCTACACCTGTTAACTTGTAGTAACTATTTATTCCATTGAAAGGGCATGCTGACTCTTCTCTTTAGTTGAGGAGATAAGCTTGATATATCCCTTGCGGATCCATAATATCTCCATTGCTAGGCTCACTTGTATGTGAGGACGCAGTGTCTAATAACTCCATTATTTGTTTTGGTTCGGATTCCCTGTTCAGATTTGATAAAGCTTCTTCGAGCCTCCTTTTTAATTCCTCTTTAGATAGCTGAGATTCTTGTCATGGCGATGAGCTTGCTTCTCTAGTATTGTCTCGGACTGTTGTTGTCCAACCTTTGATTCTAATGGTCTTACTTAAATAGTTGATCCTTTCAAATTCATGAATGTCAAAGGACCAATAAATAATGTAAGAGATTCTTTTAGGAATAAATAATTTACATAACTTGACTTTTTCCCATAGGGTGGAGATATTCTGCTCAACCTAGAATTGTTCAAACTGCTTATGAAAATGTGTTGACAATACTTGTTTATTTCCTCCAAATTGGCTCCACCATTCGTAGAACCATCTAGGGATTACTGTACTTTTCATCTCCTCTGAATATTTCACAAACCAGGAGTGAGTATTGGGCCTAACATGCATGAAATTATACCAGGCCGCCTTATAATCATACCAATTGTATGTCTGGGGTCGATGAACTTCTGATAGGGGAATGGGGGTATGTAGATGATCCTTGAACCATTTAAAGGGGCTTAGACTCCTTTTAATTGTGAATTTTGAGAATTCAATACTGTCTGGATTATTAATATCTTTTAATTTGTGCCCTGTCTTCACTGAATCAGTATCTTTTAAAATGAACTCATAATACCTTCGGGTTTTGAGGGGATCCTCTGTCTCCATATAATTTTGATTTGTATAGCAAGGTTTTAATAGGTTTGGTACTATGAAACCTTCGTATCTTTTATCAAGCGCCATGATTGGCAATACCTGCAAATATGTTATTTCTAATTGCTCTTTATTTGGAGTAATCTCCTTGATCTATTCTGGGGTAGTTGGGAGGACTGCCTGAGCGTACGTTTTCGGTGGCTTCATTTTGTAACCATCCTTGGTTTGGACAGTGATGCCTTTATTACTTGTTGAGGAGGAATCTTCCCTGAAAACTATTTTAAGAGGTTGTAATTTGGTCAAACTGGTTATATATTTTTTTATGGTGAAGGAATGGTAGCTTTGGTCAAACTGGTTATAGGTTCTTTTAATGATGAAGGAATAGTAGCTTTTGGCAGATGAGGAAATTCTGCCAGAACTGAAAATCTATTCTCGAGTTTTGGTTTATTTGTTTCTTTAAAAGATCTTTTCATTTTTTCTTCAGGTTTGAAGGCTCGGAATGGGGGCCTCTGATGTCTTATTCCTAGGGTTCCGGGTCTTATTATTTCCCTGTAAAAATTATCTTGCTAAAAAATCGAGGAGAGAATTATTTTCCCCTGTTATAAACTCTATTTGAAAATCAAAGGTGGATAATAAAGCTTGCCATCTAGCAAATATTTATTTAGAAACTAAATTTTTAACCTCTTTTTGTAAAACAACTTTGGCTGCTTTGCAGTCTACTCTTAACAAAAATTCTTTGTTTATTAAATCATCTTGAAATTTGGTAATACATAGTACTATAGCCAAAATTTCCTTTTTAATGGTACTATAATTTTTTTTGGCATTATTCCATAAACCTGAAGTGAATCTTACTAATTGTTCAAGGGTTTCTAGAGAAACTCTTTGTTTAAGGATGCCTCCATATCCTACGTCTGAGGCATCAGTTTCTACTATCATGAATGCATCTGGATGTGGTATTCCTAGCCACAGAAGTTTCTGAACTATTGATTTAGTATGGCGCCAGGGCGCTACCTGGGTTGTGTCTGCGCCTGGCCAGCGCCCCTCCGCGCCCTCCCGCCTAACGTGCCAGCGCCTTAGTGTCTGTACCCCTGCACCTCAGTGCCCATCATGGCACCAAAACACATATTCTAGTTGGGCGCACCTGTGCCTGGGCGTGGAAGCTTAAAAGCTGGCCATCCTTCCCTTTCTCCCTCATCTCCTAAAAACCCAAAAAATGTTTCCTCCCTTAAAATACATCCCAAAACTCCATTAAAACACCTTGATCAGCCCAGCAACTTGGAGGCTACTATTTTGACGATCCTTGTTTGGTTATTGACTCCTAAATCCAGTAAGTTCACCCTTTATTTTCCGATTTCTTCCTTGAATTTCCATCTTTAAATTTTTTCTTTGCGGGCTGTTTTGAGCCCTATTCATGGTCCATTTCTGCTTAATTTTTGAGCATGTTCTCCCGGAATTGTGGGAAACACCATGGTGTTTTTCATTTCCAGCCTTGGGTTATGGGGCCTATGGGCCTACTTGTGACCAGGATTTTGACCTAGTAATGCTTCTAGCATTATGGGTATCATTGGTGTCACGCCCCGAGGCTACCTCCTAGACGTAATATGGTGCTAAGTGTCATAAGAGACCCTAAGCTAACCCATAGTCTGGCATATCTAGACAATTTAAATTTAAAACATATATTGGGCAGAAGCTGAAAATAATTTAATATCTGAAGTGGGAAAGAGCCCAAAATATGTCTGAATATAAAAATATATATAGAGTATAGTGATGATTAAAAACAACACTAACAACTCAATAGTTGAATCTAGTCTATGTCTGAAAGCCTCTAACTGATGTGAGTTGTTGGGATATGCCCCCAGCTAACTCTAATAACCTGAAACTGAAAAGTAAAGACTGAAAGATAAAAGCATGTATGTCGTCCTCGAACTATAAGGACTCACTAATGAGGCTGCTAAGTGAGGACTAGAAATCAAGCTAAGTGCGGTCTTGATGTTGAGCGCCTGAACCTATATCATAAAATGATGTAGCACAAAAGTATGTGTCAGTACTTTGAATGTACTGAGCATGCAGGATATATAACCAAAGTTGTAAATATGAATATGAAATGGAAGTACATAGCATGAAACATGAGCTGGAAGGTATCTGAAATGCAATAACCAAGTAACTCAACATAAATATCATAACATGCTAAGCTGAACTGAAATATTGAATATATGGTCAATGCAATGTTGAGTCTGATTGTGGGAGATACTATTACCGACATACCCCAAGTTGAGCTAACTATAGGGCCATCCTGTAACCTTGGGTGGAAGGGTGTTCATACCTTGCCAAGGGTACGAACAAGTCTGACATGGTCCACTAAATTGATGCCCACAAGGGACAGAGATGTGCAGCCTAATCTGACAGATGACCCCTCTTTATGCCTACAGTGGCGCCATAGTTCTGGGATTGGAGGATTGCTACTAAAGGTCTTAGCCTAATCTGACAGCTAATCCTTCATCCGATACTCTGCTTGGTACTAATTCTACTCCCAACAGAAATATTAGCAATGAAATAAAAGCTGAAACACTGGATAGCTCTAATACTGACAATTATCTGAGAATGCACATATATATATATACTGGAACTGATGGCATTCTAATTCTGAAGCATAATTATCTGAATTATCTGCCTAGCAAGCATAATTTATGAATACTGAAATTAAGATAAGCTAGGGTTACTGAGTTCTGTACATGGGACTATGCTAATTCTCCAAAAAAATGTGTAATTAATACCACATGAACTTTAGCAGTTGAGTTACAATGAATCCCTATGATTTAGGAACTTTAGGTCTGAACAATTCATGGAGAAGCTAAAGAACTGACTGAATTTGAGGGACCTAATGGGTTAAAGGAACCCACTAGTGAAATCCCACATACCTGGAAGAAGATTCTACCGTTGAACCTTTGTATTTGGGGCTGAACTTGAAGAAAACCCTCTTTGCTTGTTCTTGAGAGGAAACACTTCTTTTCTGATAGAATTTGCTAAGGGTAGAATTAGTTTAGAAGTTATGAGGGAAAAAGCATAAAAATACTTTAATTACTCCCCAAAATGACTTAGGATCAGAGTTGAAAGAATTGGGAAAAGACCGGAATGCCTCCAACTTAAAAGCAGGAACTGTAGAAATTTTTCACCGGATGGGATACCTGACGGGCATTGGACTTGCGACAGCCCATCAACCTACGCGTTTGAGGAGGGTAGGCTAGGGCTAGTCCCCTGGTCGATTCCCACAATGGTTCCTATGGGCCATCGCATCCAAAACGGCCGTGGTGATAGCCCGTTAGAGCTGAGAAGGCCTGGGGAGGGCCACTGGTGGTCTACAATGTGTTTCCCATGGCCCGTTGGACTTATGATGCCTGTGGGGACCTCTGTCTAGCTGAGTTATGCTGGCAGGGCCTTTGGGCTTATCCCACGGGGACCCCGATGAGCCATCGTGTCCACAATGCCCGTGGGTCAGCCCGTGGGGCTTGTCTAACATGTGATGTTTTGCTGAGTTTTTCTTCTGAATTCTGGGGTGTTACAATATCCCCCCTTGGGATAATTCATCCTCGAATGAAGACTAGCTGAGCTGAGTTTGGAGGGAAAGAACTGCGATCCCTACAAATTGAATACTAGAAGCTGATATCTGATGGAGTCTAGTTCTAAGTACATGAAAGCATGTTGAAAATATTGGAATAGATAGGAAAACATGGTTCTGAGACTGACATGCACATGGGGAGACTGAGAGACTGGAGAGGAACTATTACCTCATGCTGAAACTGAGTCGAAAGGAAAGAGGTGAGGATACTTGGCCATCATGACTGCTTCTATTTCCCAAGTAGCTCCCTCAACTGACTAGTTCCTCCATAAAACTTTCACCGAAGCAACTTCCTTATTTCTCAACCTACAAACCTGATGGTCAAGAATTTCAACTGGACCCTCTTCATAGGTGAGTCTATCCTTCACAGCCACACTTTCTAATGGCTCAATTGATGTGGGACCTCTAACACACTTCTTCAATAATGAAATATGGAAAACTGGATGAATCGCTGCTAATTTTGCTGGCAACTCTAACTCATAAGACACATTGCCAATCCTTTTTAAGATTTGGTAAGGAAATACATATTTGGGACTGAGATTCCCTTTCTTGACAAATCTCATTACCCCCTTCATGGGTTACACTTTCAAGAAGACCCAATCATCGATCTCAAACTCTAAGTCCCTTATCCTCACATCTACATAGGACTTGTGATGACTCTGAGCTGTCTTTAGCCTCTCTCTAATAATGTGAACTTTATCCATAGCCTCATGAACCAAATACAGCCCAACAAAGGCTGCTTCACCAACTTCGAACCAACCAACCAGTGACCTGCATCTATGCCCATAAAGTGCCTCATATGGGGGCATCTGGATACTAGAATGGAAGATGTTATTGTAGGCGAACTCGATGAGGGTTAGGTGATCATCCCAACCACGCAAAATTGATCACATAAGCCCTCAACATGTCTTCTAAGGTCTGAATAGTATGATCTCCCTGACCATCCGTCTGCGGATAAAATATTGTACTGAGATTCACCTGAGTACCAAGATCTTTCTGAAATGACTTCTAGAAGTGAGATGTAAATTGAGGACACCTATATGACAAGGGAACCCCATGCAACCTGACTATCTCGCTGATGTATAGTCTGGCATACTCCTCTTCTAAATTTGTAGTCTTAACTGCTAGGAAATAGGTTGATTAGGTCATTCTGTCCAGAATCACCCAAATAAAGTCGTGCTATCTGCGAGTATGAGGTAAACTCATAATGAAATCCATGTTTATCACTTCCCACTTCCAAGTAGGAATTCTAATATCCTGAGTCACACCTCCTGGTTCTTGATGTTCTACCTTCACTTACTGACAGTTGGGACACTTAGCTACAAAATCTGCAATATCCCTCTTCATGTTGTTCCACCAATAGACTTTATGTAGATCACGGTACATCTTAGTGGCACTGGGATGAATAGAGTATCTGGAATTATGGGCTTCTGTAAGGATCTGCTGCCTCAACTCACCCACATCTGGTACACATAAATGACCCTAGTAGTGAAGTACACTATCTCCCCCTTGGGAGAAAACCTCTACTCTCTGCTGATAAACTGACCTTTCAACTAAAGTAATATGGCATCGCTGTACTGTTTCTCATTAACCTCCACTACCAATGAAGATTCTGATCCATTCTGGAATATCACACCACCATCTGTCGTGTCCATAAGGAAAACTCCTAAACGAGCAAGCCTGTGAATATATCTGGACTATTATTTCTTCTCTTCCTGAATATGTGACACACTACCCATGGACAGTCTGTTGAGGGCATCAACCACTACATTGGCCTTACCCAGATGGTAGAGCACATTCATATCATAATCTTTGAGGAACCCAAGCCATCTTCTCTTACAAAGATTCAACTCTTTCTGTGTGAACACATACTGGAGACTCTTGGATCTGTCAACACATCAACATGAACACCATACAAGTAGTGTCTCCAAATCTTTAGGGCAAACACAACAGCTGTAAGCTCGAGGTCATGAGTTGGATAGTTCTTCTCATGAATCTTAAGTTGTCTGGATGCATAAGCTATGACCTTACCACGTTGCATCAAGACACAACCCAAGATGACTCTGTACGTATCATAATACACCATAAAATTGTCCATACCCTTTGGCAGAGTTAGAACGGGAGTTGTAGTCAACATGGTCTTCAACTCTAAGAAAATCTTCTCACACTCATCTGACCACTGATACTTAACCTTTTCCTGAGTCAACTTGGTCAATGGGGCAACTATGGATGAAAATCCTTCGACATATCTCTTGTAGTAACTAGCCAAACCCAAGAACTCCTGATGTCAATAAGAGAGGTGGGTCTGGTCTAGTTCTTTACTACCTCAATCTTCTGAGAATCAACTCGGATGCCTTCACTAGACACCACATGACCAAGAAAAGCAATTGATTTCAACTAGAATTCACACTTACTGAACTTGGTGAATAACTGGCGATCTTTGAGAGTCTGCAACACCACTCTCAAATGGTCTAGATGTTCTTCCTTATTGCAAGAATATACGAGTATATCATCGATAAAGACAATGATGAACAAGTCTATATACTTCTTTAACACTCTTTTCATCAAATTCATAAAAGTTGCAGGAGCATTAGTCAGTCCAAAAGACATAACTACAAATACGTAGTGACCATACCGAGTTCAGAAGGCTGTCTTTGGAATGTCACAATCTCTGACTCTGAGTTGATGATAGCCAGATCTGAGGTCTATCTTAGATAAGCAACTAGCACCCTGACGCTGGTCGAATAAGTCATTAATTTAGGGAAAGGGATATTTATTCTTGATTGTGACTTTGTTCAACTGATGGTAGTTAGTGCACATCTTGAGAGAACCATCTTTCTTATGAACGAAGAGAACTAGAGCACCCTATGGAGAGATGCTGGGTCTGATGAAGCCCTTATCTAGAAGGTCTTTCAACTATTTTTTTCAATTTCTTAAGCTCAGTCGGAGCCATTCCATAAGAAGGAATCAAAATGGGCTAGGTATCTGGAAGAAGGTCTATTCCGAAGTCAATTTCTCTTTTGGGAGGAACTCTGGGAAGATCTTCTGGGAATACTTCTGGGAATTAATTCACTACAGGGACTGACTCAAAAGTTGGGGTCTCAAAGTTTGAATCCTTAACCCAAACAAGATGGTAGATATACCCTTTGGAAATCATTTTTCTGGCCTTAAGGTAAGAGATGAATCTACCTATAGGCACTGAGGTATTACCCTTCAATTCTAAGACTGGATCATTTGGAAATTGAAACCTTATAATCCTAGTTATGCAGTCAACTGAGGCATAACAAGAATGTAACCAATCTATGCCTAGAATAATATCAAAGTCAGTCATTTCTAACTCTACAAGATCAGTTGAGGTGACCTTCTGGGAGATTATGACATGGCAATTTCTGTATACCCGTCTAGCTATAACTGGATCACCAACTGGAGTAGATATTGAGAAGGGTTCTGGGAGGATTTCTGGACTGACACTGAAATTCACTTCTATATAAGGAGTTACAAAGAAAAGTGTAGCCCCTGGGTCTAATAATGCATAAACATCTAAATGGAATACTTGTAACGTACCCATGACCATATTGGGAGAATTCTCCTAGTCCTGTCGAGTCTAAAGGGCATACAACCTAGTTTGGCACTGACCACCACCTGTACCAGAAGAGGCACCCTGCTGAGTGGGGTGACCTGCTGGAGCTACCGTAGAACTGGCCTAATTTCGTGGGCTAACATCCTTGCCCTTATGAGAAGCTGCTGGATAATCCCTTATCTTGTCGCCTGGATTGCCATATCCAAAGCAATTTCCACTACCTTCCATACACTCACCCAGGTCGTTCCTACCACACTTCTTGAAAACTTGATGATATGCCCTCTAGTAACTGTACCCTGGGACTTAGAGCCTGGTACTATATCCTGTCAATTCTGTCTGAACTGAGGCACTAGCAGAAGATGCAGCTAGAGCTAAAGATTTCTGATGGAACTGAGAGCGATTTTCACCCTCTGACCTCTACTGAGAGTAGTTGAAGCCACATATCCTAGCTCTCTTACTGACTCCTTCCCTCTCTTTGATTTTCTCCTCCTCGATCTGCTGAGCATAAGTAACCAACCTGGAAAAATATATCTCCTTAACCAGCATAGCAGTCTTGCACTCCTTGACCATATCATCGGACACACAAGATACGAACTTACTCATACGGGACCTGGAGTCAGCCTCTATTGCCGGAGCATACTTAGACAACTGAGTGAACCTGAGTGTGTACTCCTTCATACTCATATCATTTTGCTTTAAGTTGATGAACTCTTGGACCTTGGATTCCCTGAGTTTAAGCGGGAAAAACCTGTCTAAAAATGCAGTTTTGAAGTGGTTCCAAGTCACGGGACCTGCATTAGCACAATGAGATTCCTTCCATTGTTGGTACCAAGTATAAGTCACTCCTTTCAGCTGGTAAGTGGCTAAGTCTGCACTCTCGACCGAAGTGACACCCATAATATCTATCACCTTCTGAATGTCATCAAGAAACTCTTGTGGATCCTCTTTTGACTTGGACTCATGAAATTCTGGAGGGTTCATCCGAGTGAAGTCTTGGATCCATTATGCAATAGTGTTGGGCTGAGGTGGAGCTGGTGCCACAGTCTGCTAATTGACCTGAGTGGTCATGGACTAAGCAAGCACTTGAAATATAGCCCTAAATTCCGCATGGGTAACTTGCTCATTCAGAGGGTTTACCGGAGTTGTTGGTGCTGGCTTATTCCTTGTGTTGGCTCTTCTGGGAGTAATTTTCTAAATACATAGTCCATGCGTTAGAAGGAGATTAAATAGAGTTCATACTCTATAGCACGAGATGGAAAAAAATGGAGCAAAGTTTTTCCTAATGACATCTCATAACTTCTCCCCTATAAGTGTGGCGAGCTTCACACCCATGAAAAAGACTCTACTCGATATGGCTTTTAGACACCTTAGGACACTTGAACCTGATGCTCTGATACCAAGTTTTTCATGCCCCAAGGCTACCCCCTTGAAGTAACACGGTGCTTAGTGTCACAAGTGACCCCAAGCTAACCCATGGTCTGACATATCTAGATAATTTCAATTAAAAACATATATTGTGCGGAAGCTAAAAATAATTTAATATCTAAAGTGGGAAAGAGCCCAAAACATATCTGAATATAAAAATATATATAGAGTATAGTGATGACTGAAAACAACACAAATAACTTAATAGCTGAATCTAATCTATGTCTGAAAGCCTCTAACTGATGTGAGTTGCTGGGACATGCCCCCAGCTAACTCTAATAACCTGAAACTAAAAACTAAAGACTGAAATATAAAAGCATGTCTATCATCCTAAAACTATAAGGACTCACCAATGAGGCTGTTGAGTGAGGACCGGAAATCTAGCTAAGCATGGTCTGAATGTTGAGTGCCTGAACCTACATCATAAAATGATGTAGCACAAAAGTATGCATCACTACTTTGAATGTACTGAGCATGTGGGATATTAAACTAATGTTTTAAACATGAATAATGACATGGAAGTACATAGCATGACACATGAGCTGGAAGGTATCTGAAATGCAATAACCAAGTAACTGAACATGAATATCATAACATGCTAAGTTGAAATGAAATAATGAATACATGGTCAAAGCAATGCTGAGTCTGACTGTGGGAAATAGTGTTACCGATATACCCTAAGCTTAGCTAACTATGGGGCCATCTTGTAACCCTAGGTGGAAGGGTGTTCATACCTTTCCAAGGGTATGAACAAGTCTGACGTGGATCAACTAAACTAATTCCCAAAAGGGACTGAGGTGTGCAGCCTAATTTAACAGCTGACCGCTCTTTATACCTACAGTGGCTCCGTAGTTCTGGGATTGGGGGACTGCTACTAAAGGTCTTAGCCTAATCTTATAGCTAAGCCTTCATCCCATCATCCACTCGGTAATAAGTCTACTCCCAACAAAAATATAAGCAATGAAATGCAAGTTGAAAAACTGGATAGCTCAAATATTGACAATTATCTGAGAATGCACATATATATACTGAAACTGATTGCATTCTAATTCTGAAGCATAATTATCTGAATTATCTACCTAGTAAGCATAATTTATGAATACTAAAATTAAGACAAGCTAGGGTTACTGAGTTCTGTACAATGGATTATGTTAATTCTCTAAGAAATGTGTAATTAATACCACATGAACTTTAGCATTTGAGTTACAATGAATCCCTAAGATTTAGGAACCCTAGGTCTAAACAATTCATGGAGAAGTTGAAGAATTGACTGAATTTGAAGGACCTAATTGGTGAAGGAAACCCACTAGAAAAATCCCACATACCTGGAAGTAGATTCTACCATTGAACCTTTTGATTTGGGGCTGAACTTGAAGAAAATACTCTTTGCTTGTTCTTTAGAGGAAACACTTCTTTTCTGATAGAATTTGCTAAGTGTCAAATTAGTTTAGGAGTTATGAGGGAAAAAGAATGAAAACCCTTTAATTACTCCATAAAATGAATTAGGATTGGGGTTGAAAGAATTGGGAAAAAACCGGAATTCCCCCAACTTAAAAGCACGAAATGTAGAAATTTTTTGCTAGACGGGTCACCTGACGGGCGTCGAACTTGCGATGGCCTATCAGCCCGGGCATCGGAGGAGGGCAGGATAGGGATTCTCCCTTGTTTGGTTACCACAACAGCTACCATGGACTATCACATCCACGACAGCCATGGTGATAGCCCATCGGAGCTGAGGAGGCCTGGGAAGGGCCGCTGGTGGTCTACCACGGGCTGCCTCACGGCTTGTCGGACTTCCGACGCTTGTGGGGACCCTCGTCTGGCTGAGTTATGCTAGAAGGGCCTCTGGGATCTTCCCACGGGGACCCCGATGGGACATCATGTCCAGGACACCCGTGTTTCAGCCCATGGGGCTTGTCTGATAGATGAAGTTATTGTTTTTCTTCTGAGTTCTGGGGTGTTACAGTTGGCTTCATATTGACACGTAGAATATTATTTTGATAGTGTTTACATGAGGAGCTATTCAAGCTTGGAAGATGTTGTTCCAACAGCTAGTAATCGGATGACAGGTAGGTTATGGTTTTCCCTAACTAAACTCTGCATATATAGGTTATAACTGCATTATTTTGTATCCTTGGATTGGTTTTCTAGGTTAGTACCCCCAGACTTTGTCTATCTCTTTGGTCCATTTATTTCTTATTTGTTTGTAATACATGTTGTAGTATTATAATATTAGCCTTGTGGCCCTGCGTGACCTTTGTATATGCCTCTGGACCATAGACGGTGGGATATTTAGGACTGTCCGTGAGTCCTAGACATCATGATATTACTTTAGGCTGGATATCTAAGTTGTAGAGCTGATTGTGCCTGTGCAAGATTGATAAGATTATTTGTGAGCCATTACGCTAATCTATTATTTGCGAGCATATCAAACATGCAAAGGACTTTTTCTGCATGTTTTACTATTGATTTGGCTTTGAACCTACTATAAATGGTTTTTCTAAACTTTACATGGCCTCGTGGGCCCACTTTTGGTAAAATGACTATGAAAGGGTTTTAGAACTGATTTTTATGAAATCTCTTGTAGTAAGGAGGATATTATGATGATTTTATCACAACTTTTCACACTAATAAGGGGATATTATGATGATTTAATCACAAGTTTTCACAGTGATACTAGACTCGGCTGTGCCGGAGTGCTCTGGGAACCCTGTATAAAGGTTATTAAGACTTTCATCACTGATTTAGACCCCGATGCACTCCGGCACCATTTGATGGGGGTTAGTGATTACTACTACTGATTTAGACCTGGATCGAATCCAGACATGTACTACGAGATTCCAATTACTTATCTAGACCTGATACATTCTGGGTTGTTATACTTTAAGATTTTGCATTTAGTATGTGGTCGAGCACCTCCATGGACCTTGCCAATCCGTACTAGAGGTTACGTGCTGAGTGTGTCAGAAGAGGGGTATACAGTGTAGTTGAGGTATACATGCCATGTCCTTCCATGGATCCTACCTGTTGTGCCTATAGGCACCGGAAGAGGTACATACAAGGTTACTATCACTGGTTCTATCATATCACATCATCATGCATATTATATTCAGATTTCACCCTTGTTTGTTGTTTGCTAAGTGTACGCTCTGGTAGTATGGGATGCCAGAGGGTTCATTTTCACTTGATTGCGTTCCTCGATTATATGGGCTGTCAATAGGACTGTAGGTAGATTATATTACTCCTATTATATTGTAAAGTTGGTTTTAGTCTTCGGTTACTAATGGTTAAGCGGATGTTACCTTAGTATAGTGTGAGTCGTTGGACTCCTGGTTAATGATGGATTTGTGGTTCCTATATTGTTGAGGCACTGTTTATGTGGCCTTCTGAGTACTTGTGAGCTAGAGGGTTCTATACTTTATTATGGTTTGAATAGTGGTTTTGGTTCTTTGTGGCTTAGTTTATTCCATCCTAGGGTTGTAATGGTGAGATTTCTACATGATTCTCTGATCTTGAATTGGTGCTTAAGAATGATTCCGTTAGTTTTATTTCTTCTAGCTTGATTATGTTTACCTGCTTTCCTTCATTTTCTTTTTACTTGAGGTTATCGGTATACCACTATTTTTCTAAACTCTCTATTTATATATATTGTTGTTGCAAGGATCTAGGTGCATTCTTCTTTCCTTCACCTGATATCTCTTTATGGCTAGCATAGCATGCTTTTAATTCTTGTTGATTTCTATCTGTGCTAGTTTCCTTGTGCTTTCTCTATTGCTTTTGTGACTGCTTCCTTGCTATCTGCCATACTACTATTTTTATATCTTATATGCGCTCAGTCGGCCGATGATGCCTACTGGTTACCTGTTGCTTAGCATTCAGTCCTCATACTACACTTCTGCATCTTTCTGGTGCAAATATTAGTGTGAGATCTCGTCGTTGATTGTGTGGAGACTCATTCAGCTTTTGATATTCGAGACTAGGGTGAGCGCCTAATGACCGAGTGTCATGCCCCGAGCCTACCCCTTGGACATAACACGGGACTCGAGACCACAAGTGGTCTCAAGCTAGCCCTTTGGCATTAGCATGACTTACAAACTGAACATAAACATAAGGGCGGAAGCTTAACTAAAGTAATGAGCAACTTAATCTGTTATATAAATAAAAGTCTAAGAATTACAATCTAAATACAGCTAAATATCTGACTCAATGTCTGAAAACCTCTACTACTGACGAGCTACAGAGACAAGCCCCCAGCTAACTCTAAATATTAAAAACTGAATAAACAAACAAAAATATTGAAATGAAGTTAAACTCCAAGTCCTCGAATGAGGAGGACTCACAAAGCTGGCTGGATGTACTGCTGATCTACTTAGCCATGAGTCTGGGAATGGGCTACAGAATCCACATCATAATAGGATGCATCACAAAAAGGTATGTGGTCAGTACTATGGAATTTAGTGAGTATGCGAGCTTATGCAAAAACCATGCTTGAAAACATACTTAAAACTGAAATCATGCATTAATAGGAAAAATCATAGTATAAAGACTTCAAGTGAAATCATAAGTAAAAATAATAGTTTAAGCATAAATCATAAAGCAATGAGTAAAGCTTGAAAACTAAATATCATATAACTTAGTAGCTTGAAAATATTCATACGGGAGTTTCTCTTAACCGACATTAAACCATGATGAGCTACATGGAGTCCAATGTTATGCACCCATACTGAAAAAGGTTGTCCTAACCGGCCAAGGTTAGAACTATGTCATAAGGATCCTTTCATAAGCCACAGAGGGAAACCTACGGTGGAAACATAGTTTTGGACTTAGGTTATCTAGGACCCTCATCCCTCAGTGCTAAATACTACTCCCAAAACATATCATGAGTCTCAGATACATGTGACATATGTAGATGTCAAAACTTGTTCATAATCATATTCATAACCCGAATATTCATATTACTCACAAATCTTGTTTTAGAAAATAATTCATGAGTATTGATGGGACATCGGGTGTCTTGTCTTTCATTACAATTCATATCTTAAAAAATTGCATGACACTAGTTAAATTTCAAAATCACATGCAATTTCATAAAACAGAGGAACTAGGTTTGCAATTGCTTGAAATTCATGAGATCATTCTATCATAATAGCCCAATTTGCTTAAATCCATGCATGCATGCAAATTTTACAAAGTTTAGCCTCCAATTCATGAAATAGGAATTTACTTGCAAAAATCATGCAATTTAGAATTAGATTTCATAGTAGGATCATGAAAAAACAATTTATAGAAAAGCCCATTAGAATTGGGTAAGAACCCTAATTTGAAGTTCATGAAAATTAATATAAAATTTGGGGGTTTTGGGAATAAGGGTGAAAGAATCCCTTACTGAATACCCACATACCTGAATTGAAGCTTTCTTAATCTAGGACTTAAGGGATGGAGGCTTGAAGATGGAATCCTTAGCTTGGAGCTTGGGAGAATTTGACCTCTTTTCTTCTCTTGGAATTTGATTGAGAGAATGAAAGCAAACTTAGGCTAAGTGGGAATAAAACCCCTTCTAATTTGCCCAAAATAACTTAACTTAGGAGTTAAAAAAGTGGAAAATTACAAAAATACCCCAAGGAAAAGAGTCTGTAAAACTGCTGAAAATTTTGTCACATGCTTCTACGTACATGAATCAATGATCCACGGTACGTGGATAGAGGTCATGGTTCTCATGCCACTATTCAGGCCCTTGGACTGATTTCCACACGTGAAAACTAGTGTTCGTGGTTTGATCCACGACCCGTGGATCAACCTTGTGAATCTCAGCCCAAAAACTGATCTACAGGTTTTATTTCACGGACTCAAACCATGGGTCATGGTTTTATCCACGAGCCGTAGATGGCTCTCGTGGTTTCTGTCTGTCATTTTAGACAGATAGACACATTTTAGTAAAACACTGATAACTTTTTACTCTGGACTCTTATTAATGCATGGTCAATGGCGTTGTAAAAAAGACTCGACGATCTTTAATTTTGTGGGTACTAGGTCACCTAACTCTTCATATTCTAGGAATTATAATCATTTGATGTTGACCCTTCAAAAATCTTATAATAAAACTCAATTGGTAAGGAAGCTTTCAACTCAACTCTGAGTTAGAGTTTCTTTATGACCCTTATTCATATCTAATACACCTCCAAAACATAAGAATAGGTCTTAATACTTATATAAATAGAAAATTTATCTAGTTCGGGTCTAACAACACATGAAGAACAGTTCAGATCTTGGGTTAGAATTTCTGGGGTGTTACACCGGGGCTTGACCACATTCCATCTTTTGGCACTATTACTCTTTATTTATTGAGAGACATTTGTATATTCTATTTTGTTACTTCTAGCACTTGTATTCTATTAGAAGCTCTTGTACTTTCGATACCAAGTCTTTAGGTTGGTGTAGTTTCCCTATATTATATAATCGGGTTATTGCTTCCACGTTGTCTTTACTTTATATCTACTTCCATTTATTGCTGCTTATATTGTGCGTATTGGTTAGGTAGTATCCCATTACTAACCATTCCAGGCTACAGGAATTGGTTCACCTACAGGGGGTTGTAGGTGCCATCATTACCTGAGAAATTGGATCGTGATAGTCAAGCAGGCCCCGAGGTTCATTTTAGACCTGAGTTTTAGCCCAATATTTTGTATAGCAATATGGGTGGGTTTCTTATCATCTTTACACCTAGCTTATGATTTTGATAGCGTGGCATCATTTTGAGGCAATTCATAAGGAAAAGGAACACGATTAATAGTTTGTTCTTGCAGTTTGGCCCTGAGGTAGGTAACGATTTATTTATTTTAGACCTGGTTTAGTTAGATTTTATATGTGATGAGTTGCATGAATGTTAGGGTAGGTTAAGGTTATAATTAGGCTTTAATCCTATTTTCTCCTTATTTTGGCCATTTCTGGGACTGTAGTGTAGTACTCTCATGCTTATCCTTAGCTTAAGAGCTTATAACTTTGCTATGGCTAGCCTAGAATCCCTAGAGTAATTTTAGGAGGTTTTAGAGGTAGAGTAGGTGTCCTGTTTTATTTTTGTATTATAGTTCTGTTCATCTATCATTATTTACCGTTAATTGTGTAACAATGGGCCCAAGGCCATAGCTTTGGAATGGACATAGTTTCAGGTGAGTCCCTTGTCAGGAGGGCACTTTGGCCCTATTCTTAGTGTATATTGTTGTTTTTACTTGGGTACTATATGACTTGCATTCATTTCTGCATTCATGGACTTGGCACTTCAATGAGTTCTCTAAGAAAGAATGGTTGGTTTTCTAGTTTAAAAGGAGGTTTTCACTATTACTACCATTTCAAAGCGTTAAAAAGGATTGGTACCATTTTACTACTGATTTTAGATTGAAAAACAAAATGCCTCCCTTTTTACTGATTTGAGCTGCGTGGAGGGGATTATTACTTATTATTCATCAGATGTATGATTCTGGACTAATATTTACTTATTGTATGTTCAATGTAAGATTCTGGACTTATGTTTACTTATTGCACGTCCGATGTAAGATATCTTCCGGACTCATATTGCATCGGCCTCATATTGCATCACATCCATCTCATGCTGCACTGTATTTCTATTGATTGATTCTTCTTGAAATGCCTGATTATCTCATCATTGTTATCTGTACCATCTATTAGATTACGACTCTTTTAGTTGATAACTAGATCTAGATTGATCTGTGTAGTTAGTTTACTTTCCTTTATCTTATAACATATATTATCTTTATGATCTTGGTCGGTCTATTATTCCTACTAAGCACCCTGTGTTTTGATACTAATACTACACTCTGCATTTTTTGATGCAACACCTAGTACGAGCCACCCTCAGTGATTATCCTCTCTCATTCGTGGCCAACTATTATTCAGATCGTGGTGAGCTCCTGCGTCTTGAGTCTTTTACTACTTTCCATCTACTTTTCTATCTATATTTTATGTTTTGGATTGACAGTATATGTTGTATAGATTATTTCATACTTTAGATGCTCTTGTACTGATGAAACCAAGTCTGAGGTTGTTTCTTGTATATTTTTGTCTTCTTGATCACTTTAGGGCTATTTTTGTATATTTATGTACTTTGGTTATATATATACTATTGGTCCCTATTCCCTTATGTTCTCTCTTCTGATTTTCTATTTATCTTCTTAGTTATAGTATCACTTTCTCTTGGGTTGCTTTTTCTATTGTAAGGTTTAGTAGGCGCCATCGCTGCCCAAATTTGGGTTGTGATAGAGTCGTATCAGAGCTCTAGGTTCACTGGTCTCACTAGTGCAAGAGAAAAATGTCTAGTAGAGTCTCGAGGATCGGTATAATAAAGTTTGTATCCTATCTTCGCGAGGCTATAAGGCATTCCTCGAAAAGATTCCATCTAGTTTGATCACTTATCGTGCATCCATGACTTTATCAACTTCTAATTAATTGTTGATTCACTCTTTCTCAGATATTTCAAACGAGATAAGTGGCAGGTGAGGACAAGGCCCCTATGCCCAAAGTTAGAGTCCCAACTAGGGGATGGGACAGAGGTCGACCTAAGAATAGAAGTAGAGGATGGGCTATGGAACTAGCTCTGGCCTAAACTAGGTAACCATTTCCAGAGCCAGATATTAAGATCAACGATATGTAGTATGAACTGGAGGGTATGGGGACAGCCCACCCCAAGCAGGTTTTATGGCTACAATGGTTCTCGAGGACATGTTGGTTCATCTGCTTGGATTTCTAGAGGGAATATCACAACTTGACGCTTTGCTCGGTACTTTAAATTTCTCATAGGTTAGGGACAAGCCTCAGACTTTAGCTCAGGCAGCAACATAGGTTTCAAGAGTGCAACCTACTACTGCAGCTCCCCGTTTTGAGGTGTTTCCAGTTCCTACAGGTGTTCCACCTATTCTAGCTTGGCCAACTATGTCTTCTGTGGAGCAGAAGATGCTTGGAACATTTTTGCGGTTGGCTCCCCCAAGATTTTCTGGTGCTCTAATAGAGGATGCACATGAGTTTTGATCATCTACGAAGAAAGGTTACATAACCTCAGCTTGGTTGAGTCACACAGAGCAGATTCCATCGCATTTTAGTTGGATGGTCCAGTGAAATAGTGGTAGAGGTTCTATATTGCTTGCAAATCTGCCGGGTCACCTCAGATTACTTGGGCAGAGTTAACTGTAGGCTTCTTGGAGAAGTATGTCCCACATACCTTGAAAGAGTATTTGATGGATGAGTTCACCAAGTTGGAGCAGGGTTCTATATTTGTTATAGAGTATGAGATCTATTTCCGCGAGTTGGCTAAACATGCCACTATGATTCTTCCCACCAAGCATGAGAGAGCGTGCCATTTCATTAGAGGGTTGACATTACAGCTCCATTTGGCCATAGAGGATATGGTAGATTCAGTGATGTTTTTCTTTGAGGTTGTGGATCATGCCCACACTATTAAGGTAGTACTTCACAAGAAGGGAGAAGCAATAAGAGGCCTTGCTATTATGACAGTTTTAGTGGTTTGCAGACTCGAGGTAGAGGTTTCTTTGGCCAAGGTCAACACCAGTAGTGATTCTAGTTGAGCTGACCTATTCAGGTGAAATAGCAGTTTTCAAAAGGTAGAGTAGTCAGAGTAGTAGGGACTTGGTTCAATCTTCTCGTGGTGCATGTTCTGAGGTATTTAAGTTGTGGTAGCTAGTCTGATTAGGTGGGTTCTTTTGTTTATACCTTTTCAGGTAGAGGTTGCTACGAGTTTGGTGAGTTAGGAAACTTTATGACAGATTGTCCTAGATTCAGAAATGTCGATCAATGGGTCAGCAAGTTCAGGCCCCCAGAGTTCGAGCACCACCATCCAGAGGTGGTGTGCAGAGTAGCATGGGAGGTCTCCAAGGTACTCAAGGAGGTCCTTAGTTTGCTAGATCTAGTGGTTGTGGCAGTCGGAGCCACATGTATGCATTTCCAGGCCATCTAGAGGCTGAGGATTTATATGTTGTCATCACAGATACGATCTCTATATGCCATCAGTCAACTTTTGCATTGTTTGATCTGGGGTCTATATTTTTCATATATGTCTGCTTATTATGTTGTTCATCTAGAGTCTACTTATGAGTTATTTCCTGTGCCATTACGTTTAGCTACCCTAGTAGGAGATTCTTTAGAAGTGGATCTTGTTTATCGAACTTGTTTGGTGACTATTCGGGATATGCCACATGGGTAGACCTGGTTATTCTAGACACGATTGATTTTAATGTAAGTATAGGAATGGATTTGTTGTCTCCCTACCACGTAGTCTTGGATTGCTTCCCCTAGACTGTCACAATTCGGATGCTTGGTATCCCTACTATTATATGGAATGGTGACAATAGCCACATGCCAAGGGGAGTTATATCTTTCCTGAGCTCCCAACAACTAGTTTGGAAGGGGTTCTTAGCCTATCATGCTTATGTCAGTGATACTAGTGCCACCACACCTTCACTTGAGTTAGTTTATGTGGTTTGCAAGTATTCAATTGTGTTTCCCTCTGATCTACTGGGTCTTTCTCCTGATCGTGATATTGACTTTCGTATTGATGTTGAGCCAAGCACTCAGCCCATTTCTATTCCTCCATATCGAATAGCACTAATCGAGTTGAGGGAGCTTAAGGATCAACTCTATGATTTGTTGAGTAGAGGGTTTATCAGGCCTAGTGTGTCTCCGTGGGGTGCTCCCAAAGACCACTTTTAGGAATTGCTACAACCATTATGAGGTCCTAGTCATGTCTTTTGGGTTGACGAATGCCCTTGTAACTTTTATGGAGTTGATGAACTATGTGTTTAGAGACTACCTGGATTCTTTCATTATTGTATTCATTAATGACATTCTAGTGTATTCAAGGAGTAGAGAGAAGAATGAGTAGCATGTAAGAGTTGTACTTTAGACATTGCGAGATTATCAATTATATTCAAAAATTCACTAAGTGTGAGTTTTGGCTTGAGTCTATGGTATTCTTGGGGCACATGGTGTCCAACAATGGGATTATGATGGATTCAACAAAAAAATATGGCACTTTATGACTGGGCTAGGCCTACTTCTCCTATCGAGGTTCATAGTTTTGTCGGGTTAGAAGATTACTACAGATGATTTATGGAGGGGTTTTCTTTTATAGCAGCTCAAATGACTAGATTAACTCAGAAAAATGTCCCTTTCTAGTGGTCTGATGAGTGTGAGGCGAGCTTTCTTAAGCTCAAGACCTTATTGACTTCAACTCTGATTCTTACTCTTCTAGTCGAGGGTCAAGGTTTTACTTTGTATTATGATTCTTTTTGAGTTTATTTGGGTTGTGATTCCAGTGGTCTTAATCTTTTAGTCGAGGGTCAAGATAGCTGAAGGTTCACAAGAGGAACTACCCCACTCATGAATTAGAGTTAGCAGCGGTAGTCATTGCATTGAAGATTTAGAGGCATTACCTATAGGGCATGCACAATGAGATCTTCACCGACTATTGTATTCTTCATTACGTCTTTAGCCAGAAGAATATGAATTTGAGGTACCGCAGGTGGTTGGAGTTACTAAAGGACTATGACATATTAATTCTTTGTCACCCGAGAAAGACAAACTTGGTAATGGATGACTTGAGACAGAAGGTAGTGAGTACGGGTAGCTTGGCATTCTTGGAAGCAGAGAAGCGACCTTTAGCTTTGGACATCCAGTCCTTCGTTAACTAGTTCATCAAATTTGATATTTCTTAGTTGGGTCATATTCTTGCTTGTGTTGAGTTTAGATCTCCCATATTAGAGCATACTTAGGCACAACAATTTAATGATGCAAGATGGAGGATCATTAAAGATACTGTGTTGAGCGGCGATGCTAGAAAGAAGACATTAGATTTGGATGGTAATATGAGGATTCATGGTCGTATCTGTGTTCCTAAAGTAGTGACCTATTCAGGTTGATCTTGGAGGAGGCTCATTGTTCTAGCTATTCCATTTATCCCAGACCAACAAAGATGTATCATGACTTGTGACAGCACTACTGGTGGTGTGGGATGAAAAGGGATATCTCAGACTTTGTATCTAGGTGCTTGATTTGTCAACAGGTAAAGTTTGAGCACTAGAGGCCATGTGGTTTGATTTAGAGGCTACCTATTCTGTAGTGGAAATTGGAGCAGATAAATATGGACTTCTTAGTAGGCTTGCCACTTTACATAGGTTTGATGTGATATGGGTGATCATGGATAGGTTGATGAATTCTGCTCATTTTCTGCCAATTCAGACTTTCTATAATTCAGATAGGTTGGATCAGATTTACATCTGAGAGGTTGTCCATTTGCATGGGGTGATTGTTTAATCTTTTCTGACCATTGTACTCAGTTTACTTCTTGTTTATGGAGGTCTATTTTGAGAGAGTTAGGTACCAGAGTTGAGCTTAGCACTACATTTCACTGGAAGACTGATGGATAGTCGGAGGGTACTATTCAGGTTCTAGAGGATATGTTGTGGGTATGTGTTATTGATTTAGGAGGTTAGTGGGACAAGTTCTTAGCCTTGGCAAAGTTCGTGTATAATAACACCCTCGAGAATCATCCCGAGCCCCGAGAACACAAACCAAAGATGCTACCCTATCAGGAATGATATTTTGGACTTAAAAAAATAAACAAAATTGTCAACATAGATCATCTCATCAAAAAATGGGCCCCACACTTGAAACTATCATTATATCAAAAGGGAACCCAATAGCCCAAAATGAGTCTGGGAGCCTTGGGATGCAAACCAAGGGTCCCACTACTCCAAAGTCAATATTCCAGAGCTAACAACGCTGACAAAATTACCATCCGAGGTTGTCTTTTCCAAATGTTGACCAAAGTCAACTCTACAAGCTTTAAGAGTTTCAAAATATGGAAAAGGGCTTAAAACACAAATGAACGGCCCAAGGACCAAACCGTTAGTCCCTCTAAGCCATTAATGACCTGTAGCCATTGTAGGAAAGCTCTAAACATAAAAAAAAAGCATGAAAATCAAGGAAATGACCTAGAGGGCCATTACAACATCCACTACTAAAAGAACTTTTGTCCTTGAAATTTAAATAAATAAAGATACCTAAAGGTTCTAAAAAATGAGGATAGAGGGTCCACATATCGGTCTTAATCTTCTAATTACCCTCTTTGATAGGATGATGCCTCCACTGAAACATAACTGACGGGATCACCTTGGACCTCAACTCCGTAACCTGCATGTCCAAGATAGTAATTGGCTCCTCCTCAAAGGCTAGAGACTCATCCTACTAAACTGAATCACACTGAAGTATGTGAGACTCATTCATAACATAACGCCACAGCATAAAAACATGCAAAATTTGGTAAATAACTGAAAGAGTAAGAGGCAAGGCTAACTCATATGCTACCTACCCAATGCAACAAAAGATATCAAATTTCCCAATAAACCTAGGACTGAGCTTTCCCTTATTTCCAAACCTCATCAAACCATTCTTGGGCGACATCTAAAGAAACACACAGTAACCAACCATAAACTCTAGGTCTCGAACCCTCTAGTCAGCATAACTCTTCTGCCTTTTCTAAGCAGTACAAAGTCTCTCTTGAATGACCCAAACTCCATCCATAAAATCATGAATCAAGTCAGTACCCCATATTCTAACCTCGAAGGAATCAAACCAATACATCAGAGATCTACACCGCCTACCATACAATGCCTCAATTACGGATAATGAAGAAGAGCTACCCGGTGATGATGAAGGAGCAACTGATAATGATGATGATGAGGCATAATCCTCCAGGGAGTTCACCTTTCTTTCCCTTCAGCTATTAGCATTGAGGACAATGCTTCATTTATGGGAGAGGGTGGCTTTACTTGCTTTTTCTTATGCCCGTGATTGGGCTTGAGATATTGTTTTTTAGTGCCCTTGCCAGGCAGCATTTACATTCCTACTAGATTTGATTTGGCCCTTGTCAGGCATATTTTTGATCATTGTGATTCTTATTGCCCTTGCCGGGCATTTATTTTCATTTTGAGCTTATTATTGCGCCCTCACCAGGCTTGATTTTTGGTTGTTGAGATTGTGTTCCCGGTTGGTATTACATGCATGTAACACCCCGGAAACCTATTCAGCTTTTAAAAATCAAAACCTCAAAAAAAATTCAAGTTTTCAGGAATGACGGGTCCAAACCATAAACCGTGGTTTGAACCACAGGTCATGGAATGGATCCGTGGTTTAAGTCTGCCAGGCTCAGACTCTTGTCTAAGAACCACACTCTACTTACCATCCCGTCAACTCGTGGTACCAGACCTGAAGGATGACTAATTCCCAGGAACCACGAGTCCAGTCTATGGCCCCAAGTTTGAACTAAGAACCATCATGTTGACTCGTGGAACCTGATCAAAGACATGCCAAGTTCTTCAGGAACGACGAGTCAAGTTGACGACTCGTGATTCATTCTACGAGTCCGTCTTGTTGACCCATAGTTTGCCTTCTACAGCTTGATTAATTGACAAGGAACCACGAGTAGGAACCACGAGTTGTGGTTCAAACAACGACCCATGGAACCAACTCGTGATTCCGGAAGCCGACCATTTTTCTAGCGTTTTCCTAATTACATCCCAGGGGTATTTTAGTCTTTTCCAACCCTTTTAACTCTTAAATGATGTCTTTTTGACAATTTCTAGAAGGTTTTTTACCCTCATTATCCTAAGTTTCTCCTCAAATCTTCATTCAACTCCCAAAAAAGGAAAAGGTTTCTCTCAAATTCAAGGTCTCAAGCTCCAAGTTCAAGTCTCCTAAATCTTTTCAATTTCAAGTGGATTAGCTTCAATAAAGGTATGTGGGTATTCAACAATGGGTTCCCTTCACCCTTATGCCCAAAACCCCTAATTCTATTTTGATTTCATGAATCTTCAAATTAGGGTTCTTAACCAATTCTTGTAGGTTTTGCTATTAAGTATTTTCTCATGATTTGAATATGAAATTTCTATTAAATTGCATGGGTTTTTACATCTGAACTCTTATTTCATGGATTGAAGACTAGTCATGGAAAATTCTACAAGCATGAATTGATTTTAAGCAAGTTGGGTATTTGATAGCATGATTTTCATGAGTTTTCAAGTAAGTGCATGTCTAGTTCCTATGTTCTATGAAAATGTATGTATTATGAAATTGAACTATAGTCATGCAAATTTCACAAGTTATGAAGTATTATGCAAGACAAGACACCCGATGTACCATCAATGCTCATGAATTATTTTCTAAACTAAAATTCATGAGTAGTATGAAGAACCGGGGTATGACCATGTTATGAACAAGTTTGGCATCCAGATATGTCATATGTATATGAACTTATTGTTATATGTTTTGGGAGTAGTACTTAGCACCGAGCGACGAGGGTTCAGATAACCCAAGTCCAAAACTATGTTGCCACCGTAGGTCGCCCCCCGTGGCTTATGACAGGATCCTTATGAACATGGTTCTAACCTTGGCCGGTTAGGACAACCTTTTTCAGTGTGGGTGCATGACACTGGACTCCATGTAGCTCAGTATGGTTTATGTCGATTAAGAGAAACTTTCACATGATTATTTTCAAGCTATGAAGTTATATGATTCTATACTTGAACTCAAACTTTATTTCATGTTTTACACCTTATATCTTGATATTTACTTATGTATTTTCCTTCATGCAACGAGTTCATTTTTAAGCATGTTTTAAACTATTTTTATCATGTTAATGCATCGCTCACATACTCGGTACATCCTATAGTACTGACGCATATCTTGCACTGCATCCTTTTGATGATGCAGATTCAGGTGTTTCTCATCAGGCACGTGTCTAGTTGGAGCTGGTTATCCAGTCAGCATTGGTGAGTCCTCATAGTTCGAGGATGGGTTTTCATTCTAGTTGTATTATTTATCTTTCTTTCAGATTGTCGAGTTAGTTAGGATTTTGTCCCATCAACTCCATATGCTAACTTAGAGGCTTTTCAGACATAGACATGGTTCGAGTCCTTTCTCTATGTTGTATTTCCCATTCAACTTGACTATCTATGCTTATATTTCTGGATTTCCTTATTATGCTTCCGCTCTTTTAATTGTTTTGCCTGAGTTATGCTATGACCAAGGGTTAGCTTGGGGTACTCGTAGTCCCGTGTTACGCCCAAGGGGCAGCCTCGGGGTGTGAAAAACTTGATATCAGAGCCTCAGGTTCAAGAGTCCTAGGATGCCTGAAAGTCGCATCGAGTAGAGTCTCTTTCATATGTGTGAAGTGCGCCACACATATGAGATGGAAGCTATAAGATGTTTTAGAAAACTTCACTTCTTTCATAATCATATCGTGCGATAGAGCTTAACTCTAATGTTCCTCTAAACCTTACTTTGTACATTTCAGATCATGCCTCGACGTGCTATGCCTCACCGAACAGCTCAGAATGTTGCTCCTCCAGTTCTAGCCCTTGAGGTCACAAAGGAATTTAGGAATGCCATCTATTTGTTAGCCCATACCTTGGCCGCTCAGGCCAATCAACAAGATTCTGCCCCCGTCCACCCTCAAGGTGGGGTAGCGGCCCGAGTTCTTGAGTTTGTTCGAATGAACCCACCTAAATTTTGGGGTTCGAAAGTGAGTGAGGAGCCACTTAACTTTATTGATGAAGTAAAGAAGATCTTTGATGTCATGCAAGTGGTTGGGGTTGATTGTGTAGAGATCGTATCCTATCAACTCAAGAATGTAGCTCATATCTAGTTCATTCAATGGAATGAAGCTAGAGCTAGGGGCGTGGTCCCTATGACTTGGGAGTGTTTTGAGAGGGCTTTTCTTGACCGATTCTTTCCCCGAGAGTTGATACAAGCAAAGACTGAGGAGTTTGTGAACTTGAGATAGGGGTCGATGTCAGTCCAAGAGTACAATTTAAAGTTCACTCAGTTATCAAGGTATGATCCTTCTATGGTAGTGGACCCACATGACCAAATGAGCAAGTTCATCTATGGGGTTTCAGATATGGTGAAGAAGGCATGCAGGTCTGCTATGTTGTTGAGTGATATGAACATCTACAGACTCATGACTCATACTCGCCAGATCGAGGGGGACAAGCTTAGGGAAATAGCTAGAGAGAACAAGAGAGTTAGATCCGAGGGATCAGGTTTTGGCCATCATAGGTCCGACGGTAGACATTTCTCCTCATTCCAGAAGAAATCATCAGGACCCGTTCATTCTTCTACTAGTGCTCCTACCCAGGCCCCAAGGCCTCATCATGATCAGAGTGGTAGAGGATCTGGTTCCTACTCGCAGTCTCAGGGGAGTGTTGCTAAGGGACCTTCTCATCCTATTTGCAGTAAGTGTGGGAAGAATCACCCGAGAGAGTGTCGCTTGGGCTTAGGTGCATGCTTTGGGTGTGGATAGGCTGGACACAAGGTTAGAAATTGCCCTTCAGCTAACAAGGGGTAGGGAGGTAGCAGGGCCCAGTCTTCTCCACCAGACCCAAGAGGTTGACCAGCCCAGCAGAGCATAGCTTCTAGTTCTGGTGGTTAGCGCCAAAACCGTCTTTATGCTATGTCCTCCCGTCAGGATCAGGAGAGTTATCCAGATGTGGTTACTGATATGTTGAAAGTTTTCTCTCTTGATATGTATATGTTGTTGGACCCCGGTGCCTCCTTATCTTTTCTAACCCCTTATGTTGCTTGTAATTTTGAGATTTGTCCGGATAGGCTTTTAGAACCCTTTGTCATTTCTACTCTTATTGGTAAGTCAGTCCTAGTCGAAAGAATCTACTGAAAATGTCCTATCTCAGTCCTTCATAGAGTCACTTCAGCGGATTTAGTAAAGTTGGAGATGACTAATTTTGATATTATTCTGGGTATAGATTGGTTATATGCTTGTTATGCTTTGGTTAATTGTCGTACTTGTGTTGTCAGTTTCAAGTTTCCGAATGAACATGTCTTAGAATGGAAAGGTAGTCCCCCTTTCTCAAAAGGTCGCTTCATATCTTATCTTAAGGCTAGGAAGGTGATTTCTAAGGGTTATGTTTATCACATAGTTCGGGTTATGGACACGGAGTCTAAGGCCCCATCCTTTCAGTCTATTCCTGTTGTGAACGAGTTCCCAAAAGTTTTTCTCGATAATTTTCTCAGAGTCCCTCCCAAGTGGGAGATCGACTTTGGGATAGATCTTCTCCCAGATACAAATCATATCTCTATTCCTCCTTATAGAATGGCACCCGCTGAACTTAAGGAGTTAAAGGATCAGTTGAAGGATCTTCTTGATAAGGGTTTCATCAGGCCTAGCATTTCTCCATGGGGTGCTTCAGTCTTATTCGTGCGAAAGAAAAATGGTTCCCTCAGAATGTGTATCAACTATCGTCAGTTGAACAAGGTCACAATCAAGAATAAGTATCCCATTCCTAGGATTGATGACTTGTTCAATCAGCTTAAGGGTGCTAGTTTCTTCTCCAAAATCGACCTTAGATTCGGTTATCATCAGCTTCGTGTTAGAGTGTGTGATATTCCGAAGACAGCCATCAGGACTCGGTATGGTCATTATGAATTTATTATGATATCTTTTGATCTAACGAATGCTCCTGCAACTTTTATGGATTTGATGAACCGTATGTTCAAGCAATATTTAGATATATTTGTGATTGTTGTCATTGATGATATCCTTATCTACTCTCGAAGTGAGGAGGAGCATGCGAACCATTTGAGAGTTGTGTTGCAAACTCTCAGGGACCAGCAATTATTTGCTAAGTTTAGTAAGTGTGAGTTCTGGATGCAGTCTATTTCTTTTCTGGGTTATATTGTGACTAAAGATGGTATTCGGGTGGATTCTCAAAAGATTGAGGCAGTAAAGAACTGGCCTAGACCCACTTCTCCGTCAGATATTAAAAGTATTTTAGGTTTGACTAGTTACTACAGGAGGTTTGTGAAAGGGTTTTCTTCCATTGCTGCCCCTTTGACCCGATTGACTCAGAAGAAGGTAAAATTTCAGTGGTTCGATTTGTGTGAGAAGAACTTTCAGGAATTGAAGACTAGATTGAACACAGCTCCAGTGTTAGCTCTACCCAAGGACCTAGACAATTTTATTGTGTATTGTGATGCTTCTAGGATTGGTTTGGGTTGTGTTTTGATGCATCGTGGTAAAGTGATTTCGTATGATTCGAGACAGCTTAAGACTCATGAGAAGAACTACCCTACTCATGATCTTGAGTTGGCATCCATGGTCTTTGCTTTGAAGATTTGGAGACATTACTTGTATGGGTATGCACGTGGATGTATTCACCGATCATAAGAGTCTTCAGTATGTGTTCTTGATGTACCGCCATTTTACGGCACTTTCGACTCCTTTAACTTAGAACAATCGTACGTTTTCAAGCAACCATTGTCGTTTTTAATGTTTTTATGTTGTACTTTCAGGAAATGGAGACAAACATGGAAACGGAAGGAAATACACGAAAAATGACATTCTGCCTAAGAGTGACGGCCTGAGTGACGGTCCGTCACACATGTGACGGTCCGTCACATGTGATCGTCAAGTGGAGGCCTTGCACTGTCTAAGGGTGACGGTCCAGGCGACGGTCCGTCAAGCCAGTGACGGTCCGTCAGCCTGGCCGTCACACCTGGGCAGTCCGCTACGCGGAATCCGGACGTTTTTGGGATTTGTTTCCTAGACTCCTATAAATACCCTATGTTAGGTTTATTTTATTAGGTTTATTTTATTAACCAAGCTTTTTACAATAGTTCTCCCAATAGTTCTAGGAGAGATTTTAGTCGACTTGGAAATCAAGAAACATGTTTGGTACCTCTTGAATTCGTGTTCTTGAATCGTTCTTGGGTTCTAGTTTTCTTGTTCTTGGAATACTTGAAGATTGTTTTCATTATATTGTAAGGATCTTTTCTCTTTATGATGATTATGACTTTCTTTTCTTCTTCTTCTAGCATGATTAACGAAAACTCTCACAACTAGGGTTGTGGGAGCCATGGCAAACGTAGCAAGATAGATTCCGGGTAGCGACGGGTTCAATATATGTGCTGTCACGTTGTTAATCATACATTATTTAACGTTTTCTAGTTGTTGCAAACATTAGAACATGCCTAGGTTTAATTTGCTTGAGTAAAGAGATTAAAATCGGGAAACGTGATTAACGACGAGGATTCGAGACTACCAACTCTCGTCTTATGATTAATGTTGTAACTAGATTAATCTACTTGATGTTTAGGATTGAAATCTAAAGCACACCTTTTCATGTTCGAGAGAATTGAAAAGTAAATTTGTCTATTTGGTTGAGAAATATTTAGACGATACAATTAATTCAATCGCATCGTGACACGCATATAGAAAGAACCCCGTTAAGCCTAGAATCGACTTTGTTACTAACGCCATGGTAAACACTTCCCTAGTTCTCTCTCTCCTATTGATTATCATTCATACGTTAAGTGTTTGTTTTGTTTATAATATTGATCACAAAGCCCCCCCTATTTACCGGAAACTATTGACGACTAGTCACATACTTCACTAAAGGCTTAATCTTCACCATATTCTCTGTGGGATTCGACCCCAACCTTTGTTGGGTTCTATATTTGACTACGACCGCTTACGCTTCATTAATTTGAGGTGTAGTTTGGGCATTATCAAAAAGTGGCGCCGTTGCCGGGGAATACGGTTGTTAATTAAGTCTGGTGTGTTTATTTGACTCTTAGTCATACTTTCCTGGTTTTACGTTTTTTTGTTTTTGGTTTTTGACAGGGTACAGAGTTGTGCATGCCAAGTACCCGGCGCTCGGGTGAATCAACATTACCTTACGACCCCGAGCTTGCTAGAACGTTAAGGCAGAATATGGCCGCACAACAAGAGGCAGCAAGGCTCGCTGCAGAACTGCAGGCCCAACAAAATTTGAATGCTAGAGGTCTGCAGCACGATCTTGAGTTGCATGATGAGGATAACGATTTGGATGGAGTTGGCGCTATGGGCGCCATTGTTGTTCCACCGCTACCGCCCGGAGCCAAGTTCAACATCACTAGCACGATGATTCAGCTGTTGAACTTGAGAGGAGTATTCCGTGGAGCAGCTGGTGACGATCCAAACCGTCACTTAATGAACTTCGTGGGGATCTGCAAGTCGTTTGAACTGCCGGGCGTGAGTCAGACAGCGATCAGGCTCAGGTTGTTTCCGTTGTCTCTGTCTGATGAGGCAGCGTTATGGTTGACAGAATTGACCCCCGACTCTATCGCAACTTGGGGAGAGTTGAAAGGAGCTTTCCTAGAAAGGTTCTTTCCTCCCTCTAGGATGATACAGTTGAGGGACGAGATTAGCAATTTCAGGCAGCAACCTCACGAAGCATTGCACGAGACCTGGCTGCGATTCAAGAAGAAGCTAACACAATACCCGAACCATCAGTTGAACGATGAGTTTTTGATGCAGACATTCTACAGGGCACTCAATTCGGCTACCAAGCCGACGTTGGACAACGCAGCAAGTGGAGCGTTTATGGGTCGCACTTTTGCCGATGCCACAGCTATTTTGGACAGGCTCACCAAAACCAACAGGGCCTGGCATACACATGATTCAGAGGTACCAGCTAGTACTTATGCAGTTGGTGTGTCAGCGGAACAGCGTAGAAAAGATGAAGAACGGGACCAAGACATGGCCCATCTAAAAATGCAGTTGGACCTATTGACAAAGCACTTGTTTTCAGGAGGTATGGAGAAGGTAAAAGCCGCTGGTACTCAAGGTAGAGCAGCCGATGTTGAATCTAATGAGGAGGCCAACTATTTGGGGGGTTTCCAGGCCAATGGTCAGGGAAACCAAGGTCGGAACTATCAGAGAGACAACCACTATGAGAAAGGCGGCTACAAAGATCGCGACCAAGGAAACTGGAGGAACAGCACCGATAGAGGTGGGTTGTATATACCACCTGGTAATCGGGACAAAGCTGGCAACGAAGCAGAGACGTCCAAACTTGAGAATATGATGGCGAAGATGCTGCTGAAGGTGGAATCAACTGACTCTGGAGTAAAGGAGATGAAGACTGAATTATCAGCATTGAGTCAGTTAGTGGGTTCACATTCCACCTCGATCAAGCAATTAGAGCAGCAAGTGGGGCAAATCTCGGCATCTCTGAACCAAAGGAAGACAGGTACCTTGCCGAGTGACACGATTCACCCGAGGAATGACGCGAGATGTATGGCGATCACCACAAGAAGCGGAAAAATATTACCGGAATCACATCCGGTAATTCAGACTCAAGGTGATGTTGCGGATGATGAAGAGGCGGTAGAGGAGGAAACTCAAAAGCCCGCGGAGAAAAGCAAGGAAGCTGAAAAGCTTCCAACTATGATGCCTCGACCACCACCTCCCTTCCCACAGCGTTTGAAGAAGAAAGCTGACGATGGTAAGTTCCTGAACTTCATGACCATGCTGAAGCAAATTTCAATAAACATACCATTGGTGGAAGCGCTGGAACAAATGCCCTGTTATGCCAAGTTCATGAAAGACTTGATTACAAAGAAGAGGTCGGTAAGTTTTGAACTGGAAGACAACCTCCACCACTGCAGCGCTATTTCTTCAAGATCATTAGTGGAAAAGAAGGAAGACCCAGGTGCGTTTACTGTCCCCTGCACTATCGGGAAGCTCAACTTCGGAAGAGCATTGTGTGATCTTGGTGCTAGCATCAACCTGATGCCGCTAGCAGTTTACAAACAATTGGGTTTGGGAGCTCCTAAACCAACGTCCATGAGAGTAATGATGGCTGACCGTTCAGTAAAATGGCCCGTGGGAATATTGTCCGATGTGCTAGTAAAGATCGGTAAGCTTATCTTCCCAGCTGACTTTGTGATCTTGGATTGCGAAGTAGATTTTGAAGTTCCCATAATCTTGGGACGATCTTTGTTAGCCACGGCTAGAGCGTTGGTTGACATGGAAAGAAACGAACTGACCTTCAGGCTAAATAATGAAGTGGTCAAGTTTGATGTGTCCAAATTGATGAAGCAACCAAGTGACATGAGGGTAGTCGCGGTCATCAATGCTATTGAGGAAATCCCTGCGGATGTGTATCTTGAGGAAAAGGGTTGTCTGGAAACCCGAGCTGGTATGAAAGTAAGGTCGCGATCGCAAGAGGACGAGTAGGTAAAGGAAAGCGGTGAAAATAGATCCAGAAAATGAAAACACCGCAAGAGAATCTGCAAAGAAAGAGCAAAGAAATTGTCGCGACTAGCGATGGAGCCCAAAGAGAAAGCTGGAACGCCACACTCCATCGAGTTCTCCTGTTTTGGAGACCCTGGCGGTCTCCAACATCGTTCCAGAATCTGAGTCATATCGACTTCACAGGTATTCCTTTATTCTCACAGTTTTTAGTTTTCACATGTATGCATTGGGGACAATGCATGAGTCTAAGTTGAGGATGTGGGGAAACCTGTGAGTCACCACCGAGGGTTTTTGTTGCCGAGTTCTTTTCCCTCCGGTGTACTATCTAGTAGAACCGACATGTTTAGGTTGTTATTTTAAAATTTTGTTAGTTGTTTTGTAGTGTCTATAGCAAGCATGGCGTTTTTTGTTTAAAAATGAGGCCCCTTTAAAAATTTTCTGGTTTTGTACTTATGTTGAAACGATTGACTGTCTGGATCCTTGAATGTCATTGGGTGATTATGATTAGAATGAGTATGCTTAAGCCAAGCGGTTGTTTGATAGTTGGGAGCGATATAGTTTCTTGGTGCCAAGAGCGTGTGAGATTATTGTTATAAATTCTTACTCTGTGCATGCATCTAGAACTTGCCCGGTCTATTTTGTTAAGTTCAAAGTTTGGTTGCTTAGGAAAGGATCACAGGCCCTTTTTGTGTGCAGTCCACTTAACCTAAAAGACCGTCCAAACATAAATAATCCCTTGATCCCTGTTTGAGCCATAATTGACCTTATTCTTTCAATAACCTGTCACCATTCCCGTTTAACTTTGACTCCCTATTTTGGCCCTGGTCCTTCCTTGGACATCGTGCACCTCAACGCAGGCAATCAGCCTAAGTTGAGGGTGGCTACTATAGAGATAAACCCTGTTTTGGCCCTGGTCCTGCCATGGACATTGTGTACCTCAATGCAGGCAATCAGCTTAAGTTGAGGGTGGCTACTACAGAGGTGAATGATGAAGAGGATGGAGAAGATTGGTTGTGAATAGAATGAAAATTCGGGTGTGTGCCTAAGAAAAGAAAAATAAAAAGAAGTGAAAAAGATCAAAAAAGTAACAAAAAGAATTGTCAAAATAAAGAGGCCGCACCTGTAGCTAGAGAGAAGGAAATAAAAAGGTGAATAAGAATGGACAAAGTAAAGTATGTGGTAATAAGACGTCGGTGGTTCCAAGGAGGGCTTAGTCACTAACCCCTAAATGTATCCTACCTGCACCTGAAGCCTCATTACAAGCCAAACAAGTCCTGTAGTGATCCTGAGCGGCTTTCTGAAGAACTGAAATAGAATAGTAAGGGCAAGCCTATGGTATCGCATGTGCATTGTTTGAAATCGTTCGTGAGTGTGAGCGCTTACCTAGTCCCAAATCTTGTGTGTGGGATTTCTTTGTGGTGAGGGCACCAAGATTTCTGTATTGTCTATTGATTGTTAGGATAGCTGCGCATGTGTATGCATAATATTCTATCATATCGGAATGACATGTTTTGGATCCATGCAAGTTAGTGTTTCATACATTTGTGTACTACGAGGGTGCTTGATTTAATGAACTAATGAATGACCATGAGTTGCTAGAGACACGAGTTTGTTTTCTTAGTTGAGTCGTCGTATTATTGTTTTGTGTCATGTTGCTTGAGGACAAGCGAACGTCTTAAGTTGAGGGTGTTGATGTGCCGCCATTTTACGGCACTTTTGACTCCTTTAACTTAGAAAAATCGTACGTTTTCAAGCAACCGTTGTCGTTTTTGATGTTTTTATGTTGTACTTTCAGGAAATGGAGACAAACATGGAAACGGAAGGAAATACGCGAAAAATGACATTCTGCCTAAGAGTGACGGCCTGAGTGACGGTCCGTCACACATGTGACGGTCCGTCACATGTGACCGTCAAGTGGAGGCCTTGCACTGTCTAAGGGTGACGGTCCAGGCGACGGTCCGTCAAGCCAGTGACGGTCCGTCAGCCTGGCCGTCACACCTGGGCAGTCCGCTACGCGGAATCCGGACGTTTTTGGGATTTGTTTCCTAGACTCCTATAAATACCCTATGTTAGGTTTATTTTATTAACCAAGCTTTTTACAATAGTTCTCCCAATAGTTTTAGGAGAGATTTTAGTCGACTTGGAAATCAAGAAACACGTTTGGTACCTCTTGAATTCGTGTTCTTGAATCGTTCTTGGGTTCTTGTTTTCTTGTTCTTGGAATACTTGAAGATTGTTTTCATTATATTGTAAGGATCTTTTCTCTTTATGATGATTATGACTTTCTTTTCTTATTCTTCTAGCATGATTAACTAAAACTCTCACAACTAGGGTTGTGGGAGCCATGGCAAACGTAGCAAGATAGATTCCGGGTAGCAACGGGTTCAATATATGTGTTGTCACATTGTTAATCATACATTATTTAACGTTTTCTAGTGGTTGCAAACATTAGAACATGCCTAGGTTTAATTCGCTTGAGTAAAGAGATTAAAACCGGGAAACTTGATTAACGACGAGGATTCGAGACTACTAACTCTCGTCTTATGATTAATGTTGTAACTAGATTAATCTACTTGATGTTTAGGATTGGAATCTAAAAGCACACCTTTTCAAGTTCGAGAGAATTGAAAAGTAAATTTGTCTATTTGGTTGAGAAACGTTTAGACGATACCATTAATTCAATCGCATCGTGACACGCATATAGAAAGAACCCCGTTAAGCCTAGAATCGACTTTGTTACTAACGCCATGGTAAACACTTCCCTAGTTCTCTCTCTCCTATTGATTATCATTCATACGTTAAGTGTTTGTTTTGTTTACAAATATTGATCACAAAACCCCCCTATTTACCGAAAACTATTGACGACTAGTCACATACTTCACTAAAGGCTTAATCTTCACCATATTCTCTGTGGGATTCGACCCCAACCTTTGTTGGGTTCTATATTTGACTACGACCGCTTACGCTTCGTTAATTTGAGGTGTAGTTTGGGCGTTATCAGTTCTCTCAAAAGGAGTTGAATTTGCATCAAAGGAGATGGCTTGAGCTCCTTAAAGATTATGATATAAGTGTGCTTTACTATCCGAGTAAGGCCAATGTTGAGGCGGATGCACTTAGTAGATTATCCATGGGGAGTGTATCTTCAGTCAAAGAAGGAAAAATGGATTTGGTTAAAGAGTTTAATAGGCTAGCTCGATTGGGAGTTCGCCTTATGGACTCAACAGAAGGTGGTGTTATTGTTCAGAATGGTTCTGAATCATCCTTGGTAGCCGAAGTGAAGGCCAAATATCCCCATCTCTTTCCTTCCGACTCAGTTACAGCTTGAGGTAACAGTTTCCTCCTTAGTATGTTCTTCTGATTCTATTCCACCATTTTCCATCATGATCCTAGCATGCATTCATGTTTTCGAAGTTGATTCAGTCATGTTTTAAGCTAAAAAAGTTCAGTTTTCATGATTATCCCTTGATTTCCATGTTTAGTGGCTGGTTGGGCTGTTTCTTCTTCAGTTTTTCCTGATTTAGTCTTTATTCGAGGACGAATGATCCCAAGGGGGAGATATTATAACACCCCAGAAACCTATTCAGCTTTTTAAAAGCAAAACCTCAGAAAATTTCAAGTTTCCAGGAATGACGGGTTGAAACAACAGACCGTGGTTTGAACCACGAGTCGTGGAATAGATCCGTGGTTTAAGTCTTCCAGGCTCAGACTCTGGTCTGAGAACCACGAGTTGGTTCTACAGACTGTAGTTCATTCTACGGCCAATCCCATCAACTCATGGTATCAGACATGAGGGCTGACTGATTCCCAGGAACCACGAGTCCAGTCTATGTCCCGTAGTTTGAACTACAGACCATCCTGTTGAATCGTGAAACCTGATCAGAGACATGCCAAGTTCTTCAGGAATAATGAGTCAAGTTGACGAATCGTGATTCATTCTACGAGTCTGTCCTGTTGACCCGTACTTTGCCTTCTGCAGCTTGATCAATTGGCCAGGAACCACGAGTGGGAACCATGAGTCGTGGTTCAAACGATGACCCGTGGAACCAACCCGTGATTCCTGAAGCCGACCATTTTTCCAACTTTTTCCTAATTATATCTCAGGGGTATTTTAGTCTTTTACCACCCTTTTAATTCCTAAATAATGTCGTTTTGACTATTTCTAGAAGGGTTTTCACCCTCATTAGCCTAAGATCCTCCTCAAATCTTCATTCAACTCCCAAAAAAGGAAAAGGTTTCTCTCAAACTCAAGGTCTCAACCTCCAAGTTCAAGTCTCCTAAATCTTTTCAATTTCAAGTGGGTTAGCTTCAATCAAGGTATGTGGGTATTCAACAATGGGTTCCCTTCACCCTTGTGTCCAAAACCCTTAATTCTATTTTGATTTCATGAATCTTCAAATTAGGGTTCTTAACCAATTCTTGTGGGTTTTGCTATAAAGTATCTTCTCATGATTTGATTATGAAATTTCTTTTAAATTGCATGGTTTTGCATGGGTTTTTACATATGAACTCTTATTTCATGGATTGAAGACTAGTCATGGAAAATTCTACATGCATGAATTAATTTTAAGCAAGTTGGGTATTTGATAGCATGATTTTCATGAGTTTTCAAGTAAGTGCATGTCTAGTTCCTATGTTCTATGAAAATGTATGTATTATGAAATTGAACTAGAGTCATGCAAATTTTACAAGTTATGAAGTTATGCAAATTTCACAAGTTATGAAGTATTATGCAAGACAAGACACCCGATGTACCATCAATGCTCATGAATTATTTTCTAAACTAAAATTCATGAGTAGTATGAAGAATCGGGGTATGACCATGTTATGAACAAGTTTGGCATCCAGATATGTCATATGTATATGAACTTATTGTTATATGTTTTGGGAGTAGTACTTAGCACCGAGCGACGAGGGTTCAGATAACCCAAGTCCAAAACTATGTTGCCACCGTAGGTCGCCCCCCGTGGCTTATGACAGGATCCTTATGAACATGGTTCTAACCTTGGCCGGTTAGGACAACCTTTTTCAGTGTGGGTGCATGACACTAGACTCCATGTAGCTCAGCATGGTTTATGTCGATTAAGAGAAACGTTCACATGATTATTTTCAAGCTATGAAGTTATATGATTCTATACTTGAACTCAAACTTTATTTCATGTTTTACACCTTATGTCTTGATATTTACTTATGTCTCTTCCTTCAAGCAACGAGTTCATTTTTAAGCATGTTTTAAACTATTTTTATCATGTTAATGCATAGCTCACATACTCGGTACATCCTATAGTACTGACGCATATCTTGCACTGCATCCTCTTGATGATGCAGATTCGGGTGTTTCCCATCAGGCACGTGTCTAGTTGGAGCTGGTTATCCAGTCATCATTGTTGAGTCCTCATAGTTCGAGGATGGGTTTTCATTCTAGTTGTATTGTTTATCTTTCTTTCAGATTGTCGAGTTAGTTAGGGTTTTGTCCCATCAACTCCATATGCTAACTTAGAGGCTTTTCAGACATAAACATAGTTCGAGTCCTTTCTCTATGTTGTATTTCCCATTCAACTTGACTATCTATGCTTATATTTCTGGATTTCCTTATTATGCTTCCGCTCCTTTAATTGTTTTGCCTGAGTTATGCTATGACCAAGGGTTAGCTTGGGGTACTTGTAGTCCCAAGTCCCGTGTTACGCCCGAGGGGTAGCCTCAGATCGTGACAATGCCCAATTGTCTTACTACCCGTGCTTTACAAATGCGCTAAACGCCTATGCCGAGGCTTGTTCTTAATGAATCATGAGCACACAATTTGGATATCAGCTTGTTAATAGTAGTTTAGCAATAAACTCCAAGGGTTTTTTTAATACCACAGTTCTTTCCCAAGGAGCAAAAGTTTTCTATATCTTTTGTTTTATTTTGTTTTTGTGTCGAACCGGGTTGGTGTTTCATTATGATAGATTGAGAGGCGACTTTCTTAAGAAAAAATACCAAGTTTTAGTTTAAAATTGAGTCTGTAGTTGCGTATCTCGAAATGGGACCACCAAAAAATTTCCTTGGCAAATTGTTTTTAAAAATAAAAGGAAGAAGGGAAATGAATTTTTGAGGAAAAGCATTCTCTTGTCATGACTTGAACTCTCTGTCTTTGGCTTGATTGACTCACAAACGAGTGTGTAACAAACTCGGAATAGCTTGTCAAATATCATTTGTCCTAGTTGATTTTGAGACTAGTGAAAGAAGTTTTGTGGCATGATGTCTTGTGTGGTGAGGCTTTACCTTGATTCTCGCGCATGCGTGTCGTCTAGAACTTGCCCAGAATATGATTCAAGGCAAAATTCTAGGTGTGATCGAGCTTGGAAGATGACCTTAGCCCCTTTTTGATAGCCACTTCACCCAAATGACTTCCCATGACATCAATCCTAGTGAACCCCTTTGAGATTTTGACCATTCTTTGGAACCTTGTTAACACCTTGACCTTTTTAAATCTCTATCTTGGCACCCGTCCTCCCTAATTGCTTAAAAGTGAAATGTAGGCTAAAGCTTAAGTTTGGGGGAAAGTGAAAAGACAACATAGGCAAATGCCTAAGTTTAGGAGTGTATGTGATCAAATGAAGAGAAGAAAAAGAATTCACTTCAAATGCAAGTTTTCACCTTAGATTTGAATTAAAAATTGCTCTAAAAGTCAATCCAATGAGCGAAAATGCAAAAGAAAAAATAGGTGCTACCAAATGAAGGAGATACAAGAAGTCGAATGATTATGATTGAAAAGGAGAAGCTTGGGTTGTGTGAGGGAGATAAGGTGAGGTTGAAATTGGAAAATGTGAGTGGTGTTCAAAATGAGAACAAAGAACATTAGGGAGGTGTAGTCACTTGAACTAGATGAAATCCTCACCTTAGCCCTAGCCAACATCATAACCTGCAAGTTCTTGGTGATTTCGAGCTTGGCTACCCTACAGTAGTGGCGATTTACATGAAGGTCAAGCCTATGGTTCGACGCGTATGCGTTGACACCCAATTTTTACCCTCCACAGTCGTAATTAATTTCGAGCTTCTATCCCCTTTAAATAATTTTGAAATAATTAAAGGATTTTAAGATTTTTAAATTAATTTGAGGTGAGTTTGGTAATTTTAGGTGAAATATCTGTACTCTACATTCAATTATATAAGAGTATATAAATTTTATTTAAAGAAATATTTTGAATTTTTTTTTAAATGAAAAACCTTGTTTAAAGTTTAAATGTGCTCCATTTTCCTCAAAATTGATTTAAAATTAAGAAATAATAGTATGAGTAATTCTTTAATTTTAAATGAGTCAATTATGTTTTAATAAGATAATTATGTGTTTTATAAAATAATTATTCTTAATTGTTAAAACTAGAAGCTCATTTAATTAATTAAGGACTTAATTCGTTTTATTTCAAGTTCGGCCTAAATTCTCTAATCTTATCGTTTGGCTATGATTTAAACCAACTATTTCAACCAAATCTGGCCACATTTACAAAGAAATGTGGCCATCCTTTAAATGGTTTTTTTAATCCTTATTCAGCCAAACCTTTGGCCCAAATCAATTCATTTCCAACCCACTCCTAAGCTTAACCCGCTCCAAGCCCACACCAATACACTCTTATACTCATCTTTCTCCTTCTCACACAACCAGCAACAAAAACGACCCCTCAAACCTCTTCTCTTCAATTTCAAATGACAACCCAGATGAACAACTCACCAGCGATTCATTCAACACCTCCAAAACGACGACGCCTACTTTTTCTCTCCCTCAATTCGTACGAATAATGTGCCAAGCACGGGAATTTGTACCTCCAGAAGCTTCCAGGTGGTTTCCTAAAAGATTATCCTCTTAATTTTCCAATTTTTCCATTTCAAAAATCGTCAAAATTAGTACGATTCGTATACGAATCTAGCTCACAACCTTATTCTCTCCAAGGAATTCAAAATTTCCTAGCAAAATTCCCAAAAAATCCCTAGATTTTCACTATCCCACATCAAAAAATCCTCCCAAATCCATCCGATTTTCACCCTATGTAAACCCCACTATTCCTCTTGTTGTGGGGAACGATTTCAGAGCTAAGGGAACCCTTTAAGGCTCAAAAAGAGTTTGGGATTTCTTGGCTAAGATTTCGGAAGTTCTTTCAAGAATTCTCTTTGGATTTTAGAGTTTTGGAGTCTTTTCTCTAACTCTAAAAACCTAGAGAATTCAAAGTTGAATTGAAGTTGGTGGAGTCGTCTTCTTCAACTCGAAGTCTCGTTCGCTGCTCCTAAAAAGGTAATTCATTTCCGCTTCTGTCTCTCTATGCTTGATTTCTGCCTTATAGTTTAGTTTCCTTTAAATTTCGTTTTTTCTTGCTCTGTATGCTTTAAATCTGTTTGATTTTTTCTGTTTTCAGCTTAGCTACAGTTTCCTTCCATGCTTTGAATTCCATGTGCTTATGACATTGAACATTTAGTTGTCAATTATGTTTCATATAAAATTATCATATTTGATTCTTGGACTCACCAGATAAATGAATTTGAAAAATATGTGATCTAGTGTTTGAAGATTCAAACATGATTTATTCTCTTTTCCATAATTCCTTTATTCTTCTCCTATATGTAATTGATTTAGAATTGAAAATCGACTAAAATGAAATTTGACTGTTAGCATCTCCTCTCTTTACCCGTCAATCACTCGAACTAGGAGTTACTGTGGGATTGCCTAATTTTATTTCTAGTAGATACCTTAAGTTATTTGATTAAGTTCATGTTTTCTGCATACTAGTCTTAGTTTTGAATCTGTCAATACTTTTGCTCATGTTCTTGTCAAAATCCATGTCTTCATTTAGCATCATATGTGATGATTCATGTATAAATTTGTTGGTCGAGCGGAGTCTTTCCTCTTGCCTAAATCAGTAAGGATAAAATGTTTGAGCTCAGTCTGTTTTCATATATCGTGGAGAGAATGGGACTGGTAGTTGGTTCCCTTGTGTGTTGTTTTGATTGAAAAAGAATTAATCTCGTTTCTAACCATGCTTAGCCTAGGTTTCCTTTTACTCAGTTTTCTTTTATTCATGTTCGAGATTTCTGTTGTGCTCGGTTTACTTTTATCTATGTTCGAAATATCAAATTAAGACTTTGCTCGTTTTGCTTAGTTGGTTTCTGCATCTCTACCATCCAGTTCTATCAGTTTTTTTTCTTTCTTTTAGCTTTCATTTTTAGCTTTCTAGCATCATTTGATTCTTCAAGTATGTAGCTTTAATAAATCTATCACCTTATTCCCCAAATACATGAAATGTATTAGTTTTAAATTTCTTTCTATCATCTGCTAAATTATGCTTCAAAAATGTTTATTTACCCCCACTAGTTCACAGATTGGTGCTATATGAGTGCTGGGTATTTAAATCCTGATCATATTTCTTTAAATGTCACTAATCCTTAGCTTATACTTTCTTTGCATGAATCACTCGAATGAGTCCAAGCGGACTTCTCCCTTTGCATCTCGTTGGGTTAAGCCCAATATCCTTGTTCGAATAAAGCTTCTAGACAACTCTCGTTGGGATTGATATACCGAGAGAATACAAGAACAGAGACTGGTATACAACAGTGAATACCCCTGATATATGGTGAATATACACTAGAAAATAGCAAGTATACAAGTGATATACAGCAATAAGGGGAGAAAGGGAAGCAAAACAAGCTTTATACACTGATATACAGTGTGTATACCAGGAAAATGGGAATAGAAAAAGTTGTGATACACAGCTGATATACAGAGGGAAAATGGGCCAAAAGTCCATAAGATTCAAGTCCGAATATGAACAAGCTTTCAAGTGGGGGCCAAAAAGGGGCCCAAATCTTAACTCTTTCTCTTATTTGCTTGTAATTCCTTTTGTTAATTACTTGTAATTAATCCTAACTTTTAACTTAGTTAAATCCTCTAAAGAATCGTTATTTTCATTCGTGTTTTAATTCAGTCACTTAATCAAATTAATGACTCTTAAATTAAAATTACTGTCATTTGATTTACTTGTATTAAGTCTCTAAAAATGGAATTATTTTATCACAAGTTTTCAATACTTTTATCATTGTCTTACTTGGATTTAATGCTAATTAAAGAATGAAGTTATCTTTATCGCCCATTTTCAAAAAATATTTATTTTCCTCAACTATTTTCAAACAAATTTCAAACTTTATTATTTGTTTTTTTAGGCAAATGGCCTTATTATTTATTCCCTTAGTTTTTCAACAGACTAAATATTTTCCTAAGTTAGTCGAAATAAGATTTTGTTTTAAATCGTCGGATAATCGCGAGTTAGCGGATATTTTGAGCGTCTTAAAACCCTTCTCAAAATATTAATATGAACCTCCTACTCAAAATCTCGTATTTTCTAAAATATTTTATTGTTTTAAGACTTTAGAAATTTTTACAAGTTTTTCTTGGTTTTCCTTTTATAAAACTAAGTGGCGACTCTTGATTTTCTAAAATTCGTTTTGAGAATTTTTAACTTAGTTTTCGAAATAATTTTTAAAGTCAAAATCATTTTCACCATTTTTTCCTAAAACAGAAGTGGCGACTCTTGCTTTTCGAAAATTCATTTTGAGAATTTTTAACTTAGTTTTCAAAATAATTTCTAAAGTCGAAATTATTTTCACCATTTTTTCCTAAAACAGAAATGGCGACTCGGCTGGGGATTCAACTAGGTTCTAACAAAAATGATTTTTACTAACTCGTATGTGACTAACTCTTCGGGTTTGTAGTAAAGTACTTATTTGTAATTTACGTGTTTAATTTTTGTAAATTATAAGCTGTCATTGCATTTCATGGCATGCTTCCGCCAAACGACACTTTATTTTATTTTGGATCGCAAAAATGACGGTTATGCGGGTCACAACCGTTGCTATCACTTAAAAACCCTAACAATTCTTGAGGCACCCTGGCGGGTAATTGGATCACTGGCCGATCCGATAATCGCCATTGCCTCACCCCGAGCTGTCCACTCGAGTTCCTGATCTACTATTTTAAAATCTACTCTGGACACCTAGTGTAAAGGTAAACCAAAACCCATTTTAGGCATTGGCCTAGGACCACCCAATACCTAAGGGGTATTAGGCCCATTAAAAAAAGACCACATTGCGTCTGTTGACCACGAGTCAATAAAAGACGATCATCACTCATGTGTTTAATTGAAGGATGTAATGTCGAATTGGACGAACCATTGTCCCTCGGGGTTGGGATGTATTTAGATAGTCTTTTTGAAGATCTCCATCTGAAAGGCGTTCAGAATTTCAAGAAGTTCGAGATCGAAGGAAGGCCCATGACGATTTAGTCTAGGATTGTACCCCCTGTGTGGAACTAATATTCATTGTACATTCCTTTCCCCTATTTTGTATCCCGATTCAATTTAAATCAGTTTGTATACAATATATTTTGGGGCAATGGAACGTATTACAAACAACATACATCCTTCAATTCGTTAGGCCTACCTTTGGTGTAAAAAGGTCACATATATGTATAGAACGCGCTAGAATTGTTTACATATTGTGCGATATAACTGCTTTTGTGTGAATGTGTGTTGCTTCAATTGAAGGTGAATTAATTCACTCCTACTTTAGAGACCTTAAGCAGAAATATAAGTCCACAAATACAAAAATTCGATCAAAAAATTCTTCGAGTCTTTCAAGTTTCTCAGAAAAAATCAAAACCTCCTCGAAAGTCCTCAAAATCTTGTTCCTATCTCTTTAAAAGGTTAGCTTACCATATTCGAACAACGTGGGAAGCCCTTTCGAGGCTCATCCCCTATCTTTAAAATTTTTTATTTTTGCGAAAAGTTAAAAATCTCGCCTTATTGACATCAACAACCATCAATAAAAAGTGCAAAAGCAACAACCCAATCTTTCTGTCAAATCAACGGACAAATTTCTATCCGTTCAAGTCATTCCTACCAAAATTCATCCGTGGATTAATTCACCTTTAGGAAAAGGCAACACTTGTTTGCTTACCTTCTGTCGAGTATCTTGCATTGTTTATTATAAACAAAATCTAACATGGTCACCTTTTGAGGTATTTTTCTCTTATCAGGTAGAAAATAAGAAACTGGTCTATGTTGAAAAACTAGCTGAGCATCCTTACTTCGCAAGTAGAATCTTCCATTGACTGTAGCTTGATAAAAAAAGAAGGAAAATGACTGACAATGCTGAGGATACTAGGTTGAAAAATGTAGCCATAGCAGAATCAATCACAATGGATCAAAGCGCACTGATGGTGCAAATACTGCAATAAATGGCTGAGATGAGGAAAGAAATACAACAAAACAGAGAATCCACCAGAATTCCTAGCGAAATGAGACCTCCGCTTCAATTCCCTCCTCATAACTCTTCCAACGTGGAAAATCATCCAAACAACATGCCATCTGCTTCCATTCTATGACCCCCCGCAGATTCCATCTCCAGCAATCCACCTCAATTTGGCTCATCACACCAAGTCCATGCTCCACATACTGAGTATACTAACCAGAATACTCCTCCAAATGCATACAATCCACAGAATATACCTTCTACCTACCAGAATACCCCTCCAAATACTTTCAACTCTCAAAACGTTCCTCCCACTATCGTTCCAAATGCCAGCAACCCACAAAACTTTATCCCTATGTACCAAAATGCCACTCCGAATATCCAGCACCCACTACCTATTCAAACTATGCCAACCACTACTTTCTATGCCACTACACTAGAAACCTATCCTACCTTCCCAGATAAATCCAAGTCTGACATTATGAGGGAAAGGAGAGGAAATTGAAAGCCATGGATGATAGGCGCGATAAGGATATGATTCTAATGAAAGAAGGGATCGCCAAGATCAAGGAATCACAGAGTTTCCCTGACAAAGAAAAATACAGTTATGATAATCTTTGCATTTATCCAGATTTAAGTCTGCCAGAAGGATTCAAATTCCCAAAGTTTGAAGTGTTTAATGGCATTGAAAATCCCACAGTCCATTTGAGGACCTATTGTGACCAAATGGTAGGAGCAAGTAAAATGAAGCACTACTAATGAGACACTTCAGTCGGAGTCTAAGCGGCGAAGCGTTAGAATGACTTCCTTCGCAAGATTTAAAGAAGTGGTCCAGATGGAGTATGCTAGCCAAAGATTTTGCTAGAAGATTTGCCTGCAATGTGGAGGTTGTCCCAGATAGGTATTCTTTAAATCGTATCAGGCAAGAAGACAATGAACATTTTCGTGAATATGCCTATTGATGGAAAAAGGAAGCAGCGAGAGTCCAGCCTCCTATGACCGAAGAAGAAATTTCCATAGTATTTATGCGTGCTAAAGAATTAGAATTCTATGACAAGATGATATCTGCGGTCAGTGCAAAGTTTGCTGACTTAGTCAAAATTGGTGAGACAGTCAAAGAAGGTCTTAGAACTGGAAAAATCACCAAGGTCTCTACACAGCCAGAGTCTCCAAGATTTCCAAGGAAGAAAAAAGAAGAGTTGTCTTCTGTATCCTTCAGCCCTGGCATGAAATCAAAGAAATCCTTCAAATCTAGCCCCAGAAAAACCTCACCATTAAAGAATTATCCCTCTATTTTTTATGTCCAACCAAACTACCAAGCACCACCCCTAATCACAAAAACTATTATAATCCTCCCCGTCCAAATTTGGAGAAAAAACCTCCCCAGGTCTTTACTCCATTAGCTGAAAGTCAAACTCAACTCTTTGAGAGACTAAAAGCAGCTGGACTAATTCAGCCGATCGAGCCAAAGCCTGCTAATCCAGCATCTAAATTCATCAAACCTGACCAACATTGCGCATATCATTCAGGAAGTGTTGGACCTACCACTGAAGATTGCCTCAATTTGTATCACCAAATTCATAACCTAATCGATCAAGAGGTCATTACTCTCCAGAAAGTTGCGCCCGATGTTAACACCAATCCCCTGCCAAACTTTGGAGGAGTAACTATAAACATGATCGAGACTGATGAAGAATGGCTCGTAAGTAGATCCATAACCCAAGAGAGTCCCAACGCGGTAGAGAATATTATGGCCTCTCTGAGCATAAGCAAGAGGCCTAAGTTTGTGGAGATGATCTCACCTCATCGAGCATTTCCATAGAAGCCTCCCAATTTTGATTTTAAGTTCTTGTTTGAGAAGAATATCAATCAAGAGCTACTTCATACATAAAAGTCTTTTCCCGCTCAAGCATGGAATGAAAGCAAAGGTCAAGGGGAAGGGATTAAAGGCGACAAGGTTCTGGAAGAATTCACCAAGGAGATGGAAATATGGGACACTAATCCAAGAGATACTCCGCTCGTGATTCCCCACTTGTCTCCGTAGAGAAAAAAATAAGTCTTTGATTTCTAAAATCGGTGATGGTCTATAGGAGGCCTAGACCCACCTTTTATGTCTTATTTTCCTATTATGTCTTTTCTTTCTTCATGATGTTTTCAAAAAGGCAAGAGACTCACATTTATATGGGTCACAACCAAAGTTCATGTCTTTAAATATTCAATGAAAGCCTCCCCTATATAAAAGATCAACCGCTTTTTACTATCTATCGTGTTTAAAATATTACTATCTAACCTTGTTTAAATATGATTTTAGTAAATAATTTTAAAACTTGCTAATGTCATGTCATGTCTGAAGATGAATGAACAATTTGAGGTAGATAGTGATGGATTTGAAGAACATGGTGAAGAAATTATGGTCCCCGAGCGTTTAACGAAAGAGTTGAAACAACTTAAGGATCAAGAGAAACCCAATTCAGAAGAAAACCGAATTGGTAAAATTTTGAAGATGACAACCGATTCAAAGAGATCAGAACTAGTGTCCTTCTATCAAAAGTACAAAAGAGAGCTCGTCAATTTCTCAAACATTAACATATTTGCCTGGACCTATAAGGATATGTCACTGATTAACCTGAAATTAATGTTAGAACACATGGTTAAAATTTGCACCTAAGTAATGAAGATGTCATCCGGAGACGTTTTGATCTTGTCAGAGCTAAATGGTCAAGAGCGGCCACAATCAATCAACTCAAAGGCTATCAAGACATACCATGCCCGAGATGGTTTTTCCTTTCATTTCTTTCCATGTGATAGCACTTTCTACTTGTAATCATTTTGATGTTATGTATTAGCTTGATAATAATTCCCTATCCTCGATGTACGGACTACGTTTGACCTAATTTCTCAAAAATGAGATATATAGGCGGCCTGTGTCGGCTTCGGTCAACTCCTTAGAAAAATTTATCTTTCTCCTTTTTATCTTGAACTACGTGATGACCTGAATTCACAAGAATGAGATACGTAGGCGGTCTTTGTCAGCTTTGGTCACCCCTTTAATTATTATTATTCTCTCATTATTATTAGGGAAACTACGTTTGACCTGATTTCTGCTTCAATGGGAAATGTAGGCGCCACAACGGCTCGATCATACCAACCCAGAAAATGAAAACTGGGGCAGAATTTTTGAGAAAGGAATCTCAAAAATTCAGAAGGTGAAGATCATTCTCCAGCAAGTCAGGATGCAGATTGTGCCAAAGAGCAACCAAAATGAATTTTGAGAAAGAATCTCAAGATCCCCACATAATGTCCAACCTCTTATCAATGGTACATGGTTCATCACAAAACCTCTAACTGGGGCAGAAATTTTGAGGATGACCTCAAAATTTCCACCGAGCTTCATTGATGAGTTCAGAGATAAAGTCTGAGAATTTTCCAGCACCAAAAGATCAGAGTCTACTGCAACAAAGTCCAAGTGGACTAATCACCAGTTACAACATATTTCTTGAAGGATCATTTTTCAAATTCCCCATCTAGGATACTGAAGAATCTCCAAAGCTCGCCAACTGTATGTCAGACGTATCAAGGCCTCAAATGAAGGACGTTCATTGAGCTATGGATGACATGATAAAATTGACAGATACCTTTTCAAATCATTCTTCAAAATTATTATTTTTCAAAAAAAAAACTTATTTGAATTTTTTTTATCAAAATTAATCTTTCATAAATTGATTGTCTTAAATCTACCGTGACTCGGGGAGTCAATCCAGAAGCTCAAAGACAACAAGCACTCAGAGATAGCAAGACAGAAGTAGACGACTAAAGAAGGCCAACATAGATTAGTTTCACCAAAACTAACAACTTTTTTGTGGATGCAGGATATCTTTAGATCGACAAAGAGTCAACAAAAGGTTTTAATTATTCAGCGTATTCCTTTATTCAAAAGAATACAACAAAGTTGGATGCCCAAAATCAACAAGAAGGAGCCAATATGATTGGAAAGAGCCCAAGGCAACAGAACTCTCCAAAACTAATAATGTTTCTGTGAAAGAAGGAATCATCAGATAGGGAGAGAATGATAACGTCCACCTAAAATTTCCAAAAAGTCATAAATCACAATGAACATGCGATGTTCAAGAAAGGTATTTGTAGCTATCCCCATAGGTGAGGTTTAGGCATCCTTTTACATTTGAAAAGACTTCTTGCTTTGTCCATTTATCTCGAAAAGAAGAGGATATTAGTGAAAAAGGCTATTCGATTTATGTTGCTAATGCTTTCTTCAAAGCTTTTTCAAATTTTGACTGTAGTCGATAGTAGAAGCGACGCTATGTCTACTAATCGTTTACCCTGAGCACATGTACACACAAAAAAGTCAACATGACAACAGAGTGATCAAAGAGATCATCGGATAAAGGAAGAACAATGACATCCTCCTCAAATCTCCAGCAAATCATGGATCACAACAAACAGATGATGTTTGAAGGCGGTATTTATAACTGCTCCTAGAGATGGGGTTCAATCATTCACTTATATGACCTCTTGTTTGTCTACCACCTCCAAAAGAGGATGACATTTGCAAATAAAGTCATCTATTTTTAACTACAAATGCTTTCTTTAAGCTTTCCTTGATATTTTGAATTTTAGTCGCTGGCAAAAGTGACACTGTGTCTACTGATCATTTGCTTTGAGCGTAGATACAGGAAAAAGTCATCAACATGACCAACACCGCATAAAAGGTAATGTTCTCTTCAACTGTCGTGAGAAATGTTGCATGCTTATGCTTGTTTTAAAGACCACGTGTGAAGGTCATAAGATATTCATTCAAGTCATACCGAAAAAAGGCTGGCGTTCATCAAACTAAAAGATGATGACGTAAAGAAGGATGTCTACAAGTCATGTCAATACCGAAAGGGGATGATGTGCATCAAAACTAAAAGATATCCATTCAAGCCAAAAACCAAAAAAGGTTGGCGTTCGTTAAAACTGAAAGAGGATGACGTATAGAAGGATGTCTATAAGTCATGTCAATACCGAATGAGGATGATGTGCATCAAGTTCAAAGAGATCCGTTCAAGTCAAAACCTAACAAGGTTGACGTTCGTCAAAACTGAAAGAGGATGACGTCTATAAGTCATATCAATACCGAATGGGTATGATGTGCATCTAGGCCAAAGAGATCCGTTCAAAGTGAAACTGAAAGAGGATGATGCATGAAAGGATGTCTACAAGTCATGTCAATACCGAATGGGAATGATGTGCATCTTGGCAAAAGAGATCCGTTCAAAGTCAAACCGAAAGAGCATGACGTATAAAAGGATATCTACAAGTCATGTCAATACCGAATAGGGATGATGTGCATCTAGGCCAAAGAGATCCATTAAAAGTCAAACTGAAAGAGGATGACATATGAAATGATGTCTATAAGTAATGTCAATACCGAATGGGGATGATGTGCATCAAGACCAAAGAGATCCGTTCATCAAAATTGAAAGAGGCTGGCGTTCGTCAAAACTGAAAGAGGATGACGTATAGAAGGATGTCTACAAGTTATGTCAATACCAAAATGGGATGATGTTCATCAAAACTAAAAGATATCCATTCAAAGTCAAACTGAAGGAGGATGACGTATGAAAAGATGTCTATAAGTCATATCAATACCGAATGGGGATGATATGCATCAAGGCCAAAGATATCTGTTCAAGTTAAAACTGAACGAGGTTGACATTCGTCAAAACTGAAAGAGGATGACGTATGAAAGGATGTCTATAAATTGCATCGATATGGATAACGTGCAAGACTTACCCAAGGTCTATGCAAAACATCATTGCCGATAGGTGAAAGGGGTGTCGTATCATATCAAGAGAATGCTACAAACGGTTACAAGGACCATTATATCACAATGGCTACAAAGATCGTCATATTCAAAGATCATCATGTCCAATCCCTATAAGGGCAATCCTATCCGATGGCTATGAAGGCTATCTTGTCTATTTGTCATGGAAGTTGTTATTTCCTAAGACAGAGATAGGAAAGGATGTCAACTTCTTCAAGAAATAACATATACGGAAGTGAGGTACAAAAGCTATCCCTTCTTATCGAACTGCTTTTACTACTAATGATCTTATTTCAAATATTACCGAGAGCATCTGAGAGGATGAAAATCTCAAACTATAACAATAGGTACAAAAAATGTCAAAAGGATATCACAACACGAGATTCGTACGTAATCCAAGGACAAGGTTTGATAAAGAAACTATCTCTCCAAATGGAATTACGTTACCCCTAACAATTTTATTTTTGAGATGTTGTCGAGAGCATCCGAGAAGGATGAAATTCTCAAAATGAAACCACAGGTGTGGGCTACGCCAAAAAGGATGCATCACAATGTGAAACTTTTTCTTAGCAGCAAACTGGGACATAGTCTGAAGAGGAATATCAAACTCTTTGGATGCGAGTCAAGGACTGACTTCCACTTCAATCAAACCATACCCCTATCAGAAGGCATCTGTGTATTTTTTCATATTTTCAATTTCAGTTTTGCATCCAAGGTATTTTCTGAACTCACTCTAGAAGCAATATCCCTTCTCTTTCAATTCTGGGTGACAATACACCTAGAGCTTTGGAAATTATATCCATGTAAGTTCTTATTTATGGGTATGAAGGATCCCACATTCATAGCTGAGTCCGTAGTTGCTTATCTCAAAATGGGCCCACTAGAATTTCCTTGGCAAATTATTTTTGAAAATAAAAGGAAGAAAGGAAATGAATTTTTGAGGAAAAACATTCTCTTGTCATGACTTGCACACTCTCGCTTTGGCTTGATTGACTCACAAACAAGTGTATAACAACCTCGGAATAGCTTGTAAAAAATCATTTGTCCCAATTGATTTTGAGACTAGCGAAAGAACTTTTGTGGCATGATGCCTTGTGTGGTGAGGCTTTACCTTGATTCTCACGCATGTATGTCATTTAGAACTTGCCCCGAATGTGATTCAAGGTAAAATTCTCGGTGAGATCGTGCTTGAAAGATGACCTTAGGCCCTTTTTGATAGCCACTTCACCCAAATGACTTCCCATTACATCAATCCTAGTGAACCCCTTTGAGCTTTTGATCTTCCTTTGGCACCTTGTTAACACCTTGACCTTTTTGAATCTCTATCTTGGCACCCGTCCTCCCTAATTGCTTGAAAGTGAAATATAGGCTAAAGCCTAAGTTTGGGAGGGAAGTGAAAATACAACATAGGCAAATGTCTAAGTTTGGGAGTGTATGTGATCAAATGAAGAGAAGAAAAGGAATACACTTCAAATGCAAGGTTGCACCTTAGATTTGAATTGAAAATTGCTCTAAAAGTCAATCCAATGAGCGAAAATGCAAAAGAAAAAATAGGTGCTACCAAATGAAGGAGATACAAGGAGTCGCATGATCATGATTGAAAAGGAGAAGCTTGGGTTGTGTGAGGGAGATAAGGTGAAGTTGAAATTGGAAAATGTGAGTGGTGTTCAAAATGAGAACAAAGAGCATTAGGGAGGTGTAGTCACTTGAACCAGATGAAATCCTCACCTTAGTCCTAGCCAACATCGTAATCCGCAAGTCCTTGGTGATTTCAAGCTTGGCTACCCTACATTAGTGGAGATTTACATGAAGGTCAAGCCTATGGTTCGACGCGTATGTGTTGACACCCATTTTTTACCCTCCACAGTCGTAATTAATTTCGAGCTTCTATCCCCTTTAAATAATTTTGAAATAATTAAAGGATTTTAAGATTTTTAAATTAATTTGAGGTTAGTTTAGTAATTTTAGGTAAAATATGTGTACTCTATATTTAATTATATAAGAGTATATAAATTTTACTTAAAGAAATATTTTGAAAATTGTTTTAAATGAAAAACCTTGTTTAAAGTTCAAATGTGCTCCATTTTGCTCAAAATCGATTTAAAATCAAGAAATAATTGTCTGAGTAATTCTTTAATTTTAAATGAGTCAATTATGTTTTAATAAGATAATTATGTATTTTATAAATAATTATTCTTAATTGTTAAAACTAGAAGCTCGTTTAATTAATTAAGGACTTAATTAGTTTTATTTCAAGTTCGGTCTAAATTCTCTAATCTTATCGTATGGCTATGATTTAAACCAATTTGGTTACTATTTCAACCAAATCTGGCCACATTTGCAAAGAAATGTGGCCATCCTTTGAATGGTTTTTTTTTTAATCCTTATTCAGCCAAACCTTTGGCCCAAATCAATTCATTTCCAGCCAACTCCTAAGCTTAACCCGCTCCAAGCCTACACCAATACACCCTTATACTCATCTTTCTCCTTCTCACACAACCAACAACAAAAACGACCCCTCAAACCTCTTCTCTTCAACTTCAAATGACAACCCAGATGAACAACTCACCAGCGATTCCTTCAACAGCTCCAAAACGCCTCCGCCTACTTCTTCTCTCTCTCAATTCGTACGAATAATGTGCCAAGCACGAGAATTTGTACCTCCAGAAGCTTCCAGGTGGTTTCCTAAAAGATTATCCTCTTAATTTTCCAATTTTTCCATTTCGAAAATTGTCAAAATTAGCACGATTTGTATATGAATCCAGCTCACAACCTTATCCTCTCCAAGGAATTCGAAATTACCTAGCAAAATTCCCAAAAATTCCCTAGATTTTCACTATCCCACATCGAAAAATCCTCCCAAATCCATCCGATTTTCACCCTATATAACCCCCACTATTCCTCTTGTTGTGGGGAACGATTTCAGAGCTAAAGGGAACCCTTTAAGGCTCAAAAAGAGTTTGGGATTTTTTGGCTAAGATTTTGGAAGTTCTTTCAAGAATTCTCTTTGAATTTTAGAGTTTTGGAGTCTTTTCTCTAACTCTAAAAACCTAGAGAATTCAAAGTCGAATTGAAGTTGGTGGAGTCGTCTTCTTCAACTCGAATTCCCATTCGCTGCTCGTAAAAAAGTAATTCCTTTCCGCTTCTGTCTCGCTATGCTTGATTTCTGCCTTATAGTTTAGTTTCCTTTAAATTCCATTTTTTCTTGCTCTGTATGCTTTAAATCTGTTTGATTTTTTTTATTTTCAGCTTAGCTACAGTTTCCTTCTATGCTTTGAATTCCATGTGCTTATGACATTGAACATTTAGTTGTCAATATATGTTTCATATAAAATTATCATATTTGATTCTTGGACTCACCAGATAAATAAGTTTGAAAAATATGTGATCTAGTGTTTGAAGATTCAAGCATGATTTATTCTCTTTTCCATAATTCCTTTATTATTCTCCTATATGTAATTGATTTAGAATTGAAAATCGACTAAAAGGAAATTTGACTGTTAGCATCTCCTCTCTTTACACGTCAATCACTCAAACTAGGAGTTACTGTGGGATTGCCTAATTTTATTTCTAGTAGATACCTTAAGTTATTTGATTAAGTTCATGTTTTCTGCATACTAGTCTTAGTTTTGAATCTGTCAATACTTTTGCTCATGTCCTCGTCAAAATCCATGTCTTCATTTAGCATCATATGTGATGATTCATGTATAAATTTGTTGGTGGAGCGGTGTCTTTCCTCTTGCCTATATCAGTAAGGATAAAATGTTTGAGCTCGGTCTATTTTCGTATATCGTGGAGACAATGGGACTGGTAGTTGGTTTCCTTGTGTGTTGTTTTGATTGAAAAAGAATTAATCTCATTACTAACCATGCTTAGCCTAGGTTTCCTTTCTATTTTTTACTCAGTTTGCTTTTATTCATGTTTGAGCTTTCCGTTTTGCTCGATTTGCTTTTATCTATGTTCGAAATATCAAATTGAGACTTTGATCGTTTGCTTAGTTGGTTTCTGCATCTCTACCATCCAGTTCTATCAATTATTTTTATTTCTTTTAGCTTTCATTTTTCGCTTTCTAGCATCATTTGATTCTTCAAGTATGTAGCTTTAATAAATCTGTCACCTTATTCCCCGAATACACAAAATGAATTAGTTTTAAATTTCTTTCTATCATCTGCTAAATTATGCTTCAAAAATGCTTCAAAAATGTTTATTTACCCCCACTAGTTCACATATTGGTGCTATATGAGTGCTGGGTATTTAAATCTTGATCATTTTTCTTTAAATGTCACTAATCCTTAGCTTATACTTTTTTTTTCATGAATCACTCGAATGAGTACAAGCGGGCTTCTCCCTTTGCATCTCGTTGGGTTAAGCCCAATATCCTTGTTCGAATAAACCTTCTAGACAACTCTCGTTGGGACTGATATACAGAGAGAATACAAGAACGGAGACTGGTATACAATAGTGAATACCCCTGATATATGGTGAATATACATTGGAAAATAGCAAGTATACAAGTGATATACAACAATGAGGGGAGAAAGGGAAGCAAAACAAGCTTTATACACTGATATACAGTGTGTATACCAGGAAAATGGGAATAGAAAAAGTTGTGATACACAGCTGATATACAGAGGGAAAATGGGCCAAAAGTCCATAAGATTCAAGTCCGAATATGAACAAGCTTTCAAGTGGGGGCCAAAAAGGGGCCCAAATCTTAACTCTTTCTCTTATTTGCTTGTAATTCCTTTTGTTAATTACTTGTAATTAATCCTAACTTTTAACTTAGTTAAATCCTCTAAAGAATCGTTATTTTCATTCGTGTTTTAATTCAGTCACTTAATCAAATTAATGACTCTTAAATTAAAATTACTCTCATTTGATTTACTTGTATTAAGTCTCTAAAAATGGAATTTTTTTATCACAAGTTTTCAATACTTTTATCATTGTCTTTCAATACTTTTATCATTGTTTTACTTAGATATAATACTTATTAAAGAATGAAGTTATCTTTATCGCCCATTTTTGAACAATATTTATTTTTCTCAAAACATATTTTCCTCAACTATTTTCAAACAAATTTCAAACTTTATTACTTGTTTTTTTAGGCAAATGGCCTTATTATTTATTCCCTTAGTTTTTCAACAGACTAAATATTTTTCTAAGTTAGTCAAAATAAGAGTTGTTTTAAATCGTTGGATAACCGCGAGTTAGCGGATATTTCGAGTGCCTTAAAACCCTTCTCGAAATATTAATATGAACCTCTTACCCAAAATCTCGTATTTTCTAAAATCTTTTACTGTTTTAAGACTTTAGAAATTTTTACAAGTTTTTCTTGGTTTTCCTTTTATAAAACTAAGTGGCGACTCTTGATTTTCTAAAATTCATTTTGAGAATTTTTAACTTAGTTTTCAAAATAATTTTTAAAGTCAAAATCATTTTCACCATTTTTTCCTAAAACAGAAGTGGCGATTCTTGCTTTTCTAAAATTCATTTTGAGAATTTTTAACTTAGTTCTCAAAATAATTTTTAAAGTCGAAATTATTTTCACCATTTTTTCCTAAAACAGTATGCACTTGAGCTTCCTTGAGAGAGTGAGAGTCTTCTTGGTCCTCCTATAATCCCATTATTTTGTGAATTGATTAATTGTGAGTGGGATTCTCTCTTATGGTGAGTGTCATCATGCGCTCGAATTGAAACATGAAGTCTCTATCTCAATTGAGGGGAATGAATGAGACAAGTTGTGTGGAGAATCTTGAGGCAAACCTTGATGGTCCATGCCAATGACTTGAGAAGCTTAAATGTCTTGTTTCGGATGACAAAATTTCCTTGATTTTGCATGAGAAATGAAGTCCTTTTGGAAAAGGTTTTGAAATGGCCAAATGCCTTGAGTTTGTGGTGGTTCAAATTGATATGAGCATCGTAGTTGAGTCTTTTGTTTATTCTTTTTCTTAATTTTTAGTATAGCTCAGTCCTTTGTGCCTTGATTGAATCTAGAGCATAATTCATTCCTTGCCTTGTGAGTATCTTGTTTGAGGACAAGTAATAGTTCAAGTTTGGGGGTTTGATACGTCGATAATCTACCAACTTGTTGAGACTTTATCCATGAATTATTCCTATGTTTTGAATAGATTTAGAGGTACTTATGGCCTTTATTAATGTCTATGCAGGTACTTATGATCAAAGATGGAAAACAAGGAAGTGGACCCAAAAAGAGCTTAAAAGGAGTGAAGTGTGAAGTGATCGCAAAAAGATGAATAATCTGCCTCAATCTTTTGGGAAATCGACTTTGGAATAGATCTCCTTCAAGATACCCAGCCTATTTTGATTTCTCCTTACAGAATGGCTCCAGCTAAGCTTAAAGAATTGAAGGAACAATTGAAAGACCTTCTAGATAAGGGCTTCATCAGACCCAACATCTCTCCATGGGGTGCTCTAGTTCTCTTCGTGCGTAAGAAAGACGGTTCTCTCAAGATGTGCATCGACTACCGTCAGTTGAACAAAGTCACAATCAAGAATAAGTATCCCATCCCCAGGATTATTGACTTGTTCGACCAACTTCATGATGCTAGTTGCTTCTCCAAGATTGACCTCAAATTCAGCTATCATCAGCTCAGAGTCAGAGATAGTGACATTTCGAAGACAACCTTCAGGACTCGGTATGGTCACTATGAATTTGTAGTTATGTATTTTGGACTAAAGAATGCTCTTGCAGCTTTTATGGACCTAATAAACAGGGTGTTCAAGCAGTATTTAGACTTGTTCGTCATTGTTTTCATAGATGACATCCTTGTTTATTCTCGAAGTGAAGAGGAACATGCTGATCATTTGAGAGTTATGTTGCAAACTCTCAGGGATCGCCAGTTATTTTCTAAGTTCAAAGTGTGAATTCTAGTTGAAGTCAGTTGCATTCCTTGGTCATATGGTATCTAGTAAGGGTATACAAGTCGATTCCCAAAAGATTGAGGCAGTGAAGAACTATCCCAGACCCACCTCTCCGACAGACATCAAGAGTTTCTTGGGTTTGGCTGGTTATTACAGGAGGTTTGTGGAAGGATTTTTATCCATAGCTGTCCCATTGACCAAGTTGACTCAGAAAAAGGTCAAGTTTCAGTGGTTAGACGAGTGTGAGAAAAACTTCCTAGAATTGAAGACCAGGTTGACTACAACCCCTGTTTTAAATCTACCAAAGGGTTCAGATGGCTATGTGGTTTATTGCGATGCATGCAAGGTCAGCTTGGGTTGTGTGTTAATGTAATAGGGTAAATGCATAGCTTATGCTTCCAGACAGTTTAAGGTCCATGAGAATAACTACTCGACTCATGACCTCGAGCTTGCAGCTGTTGTGTTTGCCATAAGGATTTGGAGACACTACTATATGGTGTTCATGTTGATGTGTTCACAGATCATAAAAGACTCCAGTATGTGTTCACCCAGAAAGAGTTGAATCTTCGTCAGAGAAGGTGGCTTGAGTTCCTCAAAGATTGTGATATGAATGTGCTCTACCATCTAGGTAAGGCCAATGTGGTGGCTGATGCCCTCAGCAGACTGTCCATGGGCAGTATGTCACATGTAGAGGAAGAAAAAAAGAACTAGCCAGAGATGTTCATAGGCTTGCTCATTTAGGAGTTTGCCTTATGGACACGACAAATGGTGGTGTGATAGTCCAGAATAGGTCAGAATCTTCATTGGTAGCCGAGGTTAAAAAAAATAGGACAACGATCCCATATTACTTCAGTTGAAAGGTACAATTCATCAGCAGAGAGTTGAGGTTTTCTCCCAAGAGAGAGATGGTGTGCTTCGCTACCAGGGTCATTTATGTGTACCTAATGTGGGTGAGTTGAGACAGCAGATCCTTACTGAAGCCCATAATTCAAGATATTCTATTCATCCTGGTGCCACTAAAATGTACCGTGATCTACGGAAAGTCTATTGGTGGAACAACATGAAGAGGGACATTGCAGATATTGTGGCTAAGTGTCCCAACTGTCATCCCCTCTGAGGTTAGGACCACTAATAGGAATCACAGACCATAGAAGTTTCCACGGGTCATAGAAGCTGCCCGTGAAAAATTCCTACAGTTGAACTCCTAAGATCAATGAGTGTCACACCCCGAGCCTACCCCCTAGACGTAACACGGGATACAGGACACGAATGCCTTCGATTAACCCTTGGTCATAACATATTCAGATATACTTAAGAAAATAAAGAGGAAGCATACTTAGATAAGATAGGAATCCATAAACTGATATAACATAAGATCTACGGAATACAAATATGGAATACAACTAGCTATGTCTGAAGCCTCTAAGTCTAAAAATACGAGTTGATGGGACAAGACTCCAACTAACTCCAGAATCCAACATAAAAGAAATAAGAATAACTCAGAAGCATGGTCCTCAAAGGATGAGGACTGACCAACAATCAGCCGAACGTCTGGCGTAGCCTAGCCACGAGTCTGAGGACAGGTGCCTGAATCTGCATCATAAAAGGGTGCAGCATAATATGCGTCAGTACTACAGGATGTACTGAAAATGTGAGAGATGCATGCATGTAATGAAAACGTGCTTGAAACGTGAATAAGAACTTAATTCATGCATAAATGAAGTTTCAAAGGTAAATGTCATGAATTGAATAGTAAATCATGAAATAAGAATCAAAACTCAAGTAGATATCATAAGTTTAAATAAGTCAAAAGCTTTCATATGGGAGTTTCTTATAACCGACAATAGACCATGTGAGCTACATGGAATCTAACTATATAACCCTAGTTAGCAAAGCTGACTCAAACCCTGCCAAAGAATGAGTCACCATACCCAACTATATAACCCTAGTTGGCAAAGCTGCCCTAATGCCCGCTAAGACATATGACAACAAAATCAAGATGTGGATCCACTCTCATACGCCCATAGGGAAAATCATAAACTATGCTGACAACGTAGTTTTGGACTTGGGTAATCGAACCCTCATCGTTTGGTGCTAAGTACTACTCCTAAGACATGTATATAGCTCATAAATTCATGAAGGTATAATCGAATACCAAATCTCCTTTGTAAAGCATGAAGACACATCGGGTACCATGCAATTCTCATATCATAAGTTCTTAAAGTAAAGCATAGCCATAATTCAAATCATACTTTTCTTTCTAAATTCATACTTGAAGAATTAGGCATGCAATTTCATAAATTCATAAAGTCATGATATATAATCATGTCTAATTTCACTTGAAAACATGCAATTCAATAGAATCATGCTAGAAATCAACTTTAATGCTTGAGATTTTAGATCAAATAAAGGAATCATCATCAAATCACAAGTAAGAAATAAGAAACCATGAATTTAAGCATAGAAATTGATTTCATAAGTTTTTCCCAATTTAGATCAAAACCCTACTTTCACAAGTTCATAAATCAATTTGAGAATTGGGAGTTTTGGGCACAAGGTTGAATGGAACCCATTGTTGAATACCCACATACCTTGTTGGAAGCTAACCCACAAGAAACTGAAAAGAATAAGAGACTTGATCTTGGAGCTTGAAGAAGTTTCTTCCCTCTTTTGGTAGGAGAATGAAGAATAATGAGGGACTAGGCTAATTTGAGTAAAACCCCTACTAGAAATGTCCAAAATGACCTCACTTAGGAGATAAAAGGGTGGGTAATAACCAAAATACCCCTGGGACTTAATTAAGAAAAGCTGTTAAAAAGTTGACTTTCAGGGATCACGGATGGATTCCACGATGCGTAAAATAAACCACAGCTTGTGGTTTCCATCCGTGGTTCTTGGCCAAACAATCAGGCTGTAGAAGATCATCTACAAATCAACATGATGGACCATAGAAAGGGTTACAGATCGTAGAATCAAGTCATCATTTCTGGTAAACTAGGCAGACCTCTGAACAGGTTCCACGAGTCATTTTTACGGTTCGTGAATCAAACAATGACCCATAGAAACAACTCATTGTTCCTAGGGAACAAGTCAGTCATTAGGTTTGATTCCACGAGTGCATTCTATGGTCCATAAAAAGAATCACGGTCCGTAGAACTCATTTGTGGTCTCAAACCAGAGACTAAATTATACAAATCTGGGATCACGACTCATAACCACGACTCGTGGTTCAAATCATGAACCGTGATTTGGACTCGTGATTTCTGGAAACTTAGGATTTTTCAGAGATTTTTCTTTAGACAGCTGAATAGATTTTCGAGGTGTTATAATGAGTGGGATCCACGATCCATGGAATTTTCCATGAGTCGTGGACCACACTCGTGGAACCCATATAAAGCAACCCAAATTTCCTGTATTGAGAACCACGAGAGGGTTCCATGAACCGTGGATGGTTCCACAGGTCGTGAACCCAAGTCGTGGAACTGAGACCTGCAGCTTGACAAAAAGGCCCAGGAACCACGACAGGGTTCCACGAGCTATAAAATTTTCCACGAGTCGTGGTTCCCATTCGTGGAACCTGAGTCGCGAATTTCAGCAGTTTTCTTTTAATTAATTCAGGGGCATTCCAGTCTTTTCCCTACCCTTTTAATTCCAAACCTTAGTCATTTTGGGGAGTAGTTAAAGGGATTTTTCACTCTTATTTCCCCATTATCCAAAAACTAATCGCACTTAGAAAAAAAAGAAGAAAAGAGGTGATAGTTTTTCTCAAGAACAAGCAGAAGGTTCCTTCAAGCTTAGCCCTAAAATCCAAGGGATTTCTCCATAGATTCTTCTCCAGGTATGTGGGATTTTATCAATGGCTTCCTTTCACCCATTGAGTCCCTAGATTCAGCCAGTTCTTCAGTTCTCCATGAATTATTCAGACCTAGGGTTCCTAAATCTTAGGGATTCCTTGTAATTCAGATGCTACTGCTTATATGATATTTAATTCATGTTTCTCGGAGAATTAGTATAGTCATATGTACAGGATTCAATTACCTTATATCGTATTTGAATTCAGTATTCATAATTTGTACTTGCTAGGCAGATAATTCAGACAATCATGCTTCAAAATAGAATGCCATTATGTTTCAGTATATATATATATATATAAATATATGTTGCATTCTCAAATGATTATCAATATTTGAGCTATCTAGTATTTCAGCTTGCATTTCATTGCTTACATTCAGTTAGGAGTAGACTTAGTACCAAGCGGACGAGGGGATGAAGGATTAGCTATAAGATTAGGCTGAGAACTTTAGTAGCAGTCCCCAAGTACCAGAACTATGGCGCCACCATAGGTATGAAAGGGGTCAGCTGTCAGATTAGGCTGGTCACCCTTGTCCCTTGTGGACATCAATTTAGTGGATCCACGCCAGACTTGTTTGTACCCTTTGCAAGGTATCAACACCCTTCCATACAGGGTTACAGGTTGGCCCCATAGTTAGCTGAGCTTGGGGTATGTCGATAAATAGTACCTCCCACATTCAGACTCATATTGCATTGACCTTGTGTCCAATTATTCAGTACAACATGCTATATACTCATGATACTTACTTGGTCATTGCATTCATATTATCTATAAATTTATGTTTCAGTATGTATTTCCATGTTAAGTCTTATATTGTTCAGCTCAGTACATTCAAAGTACTGACACATACTTTTGTGCTACATGATTGTATGATGTAGGTTCAGGTGCTCAACACCCATACCACATTTAGCTCAATTTCCAATACTTACTCAACAGCTTTAGTGGTGAGTCCTCATAGTTCTAGGATGATAGATATGCTTATTTATTTAACTTTTACATTTCAGTTTCAGACTATTAGAGTTAGCTGGGGGCATGTCCCAACAACTCATATCAGTTAGAGAGTTTTAGACATAGACTAGATTCAGCTATTGAGTTGTTAATATTCTTTTTCTGACTTCATTATACTCCTATATATATTTTATATTTAGTCATGTTTTGGGTTCTTTCCCACTTTAGATATTAAATTGTTTTCAGTTTCCGCACAGTGGATGTTTTATCAAAAATTGTCTTGTTATGCCAGGCCATGGGTTATCTTGGGATCGCTCATGACACCAAGCACCGTGTTGCATCTAGGGGGTAGCCTCGGGTCGTAACACAAGAGCTGAAGTCAATATGGCCTTGAGCTTAAGAAAGCTTGCCTCACACTCGTAAGACTACTGGAATGGGACATTCTTCGGAGTCAATCTAGTCAATGGAGATGCTATAGAATAAAACCCCTCCACAAACCATCTATAGTAACCTGTCAACCTGATGAAACTGCCAACCTTGATAAGAGAAGTAGGGCTAGCCTAGTCACAAAATGCTGCAATCTTTGTCAGAATCACCATAATCCCATCCTTGGACACCACTGCCCCTAGAATGCCACAGACTCAATGCAAAACTCACACTTAGTGCATTTGGCATACAACCGCTGGTCTCACAATGTCTGAAGTAGAACTCTTAAATGCTGCTCATGCTCCTCTCTACTTCTCGAGTATACCAGAATATCATCGATGAACACTATAATGAAGGAATTCAAGTAGGTTTTGAACACGCAGTTTATCAACTCCATAAATGTTGTCGAGGCATTAATCAACCCTAAAGACATGACTAAGAACTCGTAATGTCTATATCGAGTCCTTAATTCAATCTTTGGGATGTCCACAACCCTGATCCTTAACTGATGATAACCCGATCTCAAATTAATCTTAGAGAACATCGTTGCACCCTATACCTTGTCAAATAGATCATTAATATGCGACATTGGATACCCCTACGGAGACAAACTAGGCCTAATACACCCCTTACTCAAAAGATCCTACAGTTAATCCTTAAGCTCTCTCAACTTGGTTGGTGCAATCTTATATGGTAGAATAGAAATAGGCTGAGTGCCCAACTGAGCATCAATATCAAAGGCAATATCACAATCAGGAGAAAGACCTAGTAGATCAGTAGGGAACACATCCAAATACTCGCAAACCACTGAATTGACCTAATAAAAGGTGTGGTAGCACTAGTATCACGGACATAAACAAGATAAGCCAAACACACCTTCCTAACCAACCGTTGGGCTCTCATGAAAGATATAACTCTCCTCTGCATGTGGCTATCATTACCCGTCCATACAATAGGAGGGATACTAGGCATCCCTAAAGTAACAGTCTTGGAAAAGCAATCCAAGACTGTATAATAAGGAGACAACCAATCCATGCCTAAGATAACATTTAAATCAACCATATTCATCACAACCAAATCTACCAACGTGTCGTACCCCAGGATAGTCGCTACACAAACATAATGTACATGATCCACTACTAAGAAATCTCTTACTGGGGTAGCTATACACATTCACACAGACAATAACTCACAAGTAGACTCTAGATGGGTAGCATAATAAGAAGATACATAAAAACAATGTAGACCCCAGATCAAATAATGCACATGCTGACTGATGATAAATAGAGATCATACTTGTGATGACATCCTCTGAAGCCTTAGCCTCTAGCTAGCCCAGAAATGCATACATGTGGCTCTGACTACCATGACCACCTTGAGAACCCTTGGGACCATCCCTACTACCCTGTGTACTGCATATGGCTGGTGGCACAGGAGCCCTGGGAGCCTCAACCTTCTGACCTGGCTGACTCTGCTGACCTTGATGCCTAAAACTCAGAATTAAGGGACAATCCCCAGTATAGTGACCTATCACACCACACTCATAACAAACTCAACCTATTGCATCTTGCTGTGATGGCCGACTGAACCAGACTGACCACCACAACCTGTTAACCCAAAGCAAGCACCTAGCGAAGTATAAACCAAGCTCTGGATACCCTGAGCACTCTGAACCTTTATAATCTGTAGTACTGCCTCAACAAGATAGCTAGGATGGAAACGTTGTGGATAACCCCTACCAAAGAACCCTCTCCCTCTGTGCTATGAACCACTAAATCCACCCTAATAATGGGGCCTCTTGTCACTGCCCCCGTAGGCCTCATGATGAATATCATTAATAGTACGAGCATAATCAATAATTGTAAGAAAACTCGCCCCTAAAGCCGCCAACTGCTCTGAAGCCAAACAAAGCGATATAACTAACCCCTTAACAAATCGGTGAACTCACTCGTGATCTGTGGAAAGAATCATAGTGGCATGCCTAGCCAACTTATGGAAGAGGACCTCGTACTCAGAAACCAACATAGAGCCCTACTCTATCCTGGAAAACTCATTTCTCAGTCGCTCTCTCATACTATGCGGTACATATTTCTCTATGAAAGCCTAGAGAACTGAGCCCAAGTCATAGAAGGTGACCCAACTGGTCTTCAAGCAACATAAGATCTCCACCGCTGCTTTGATGGACAATCCAACTAAAACATGGCGTAATCTGCCCTATGTGACTCAACCAAGCCGAGATTATGCAACCTCTCATTACAATTAATTATAAACTCGTGAGCATCCTCACTCAAATCACCAGAAAACCTCAGAAGACCCAGTCTAATAAACTTTCCCACTATCTTTTGCTCCTCAAAAGACATAATCGGCCTAGATGGGATATGATGAGCAACCAATGGAATAGGAAACACCTCTAATTGGGGAGCCGCAATAGCAGGTTATGCTCCTGAACCCTGTGCCGCTGCCTGGGCTGAAGTCTAAGCCTCTTTCCTAACCTGTGAACCATTTAGAGTACTTGGGAAAGTCTTTGGCTATGACATGTCCTCCAAAAACCCAAGAAGACAAACCAAAGTGTCCTGCAAGATCGGTGTAGCCAAATAACCTGCTAGATGTTGGGCTAGCCCCACATCCTTTAGCTCATGCTGAATATCCTTTATCTCAACTTCTAGGTTTGGTGATGGCACTCTTGTCCAGGCCTGATATGGCACCATCTCTCATGCCCTACCTCGACCTCTAGGTTGAACTCTACCCCATCCCCTAACTGGGGCTCTAACTGTAGGCGTAAGGGCCTCGTCCTCACCTATTGTCGATCTCATCTAAACTATCTGAGAAAGAGTAAAACAAATGGCATTTAGAAGTTGATAGGTTCAAGGACGCACAATAAGGAAAAAATGAGACAGAATTTTCCTAAGAATGCCCTATAGCCTCCCACAAATAGGATATGGATATCATCGTACCAATCTGTGAGACTCTACTAGACACTTTCTCCTGTACTAGTAAGACCAGTGAACCTAAAGCTCTAATACCATATTGTCACGACCTAGAATTAGGCCATGATGGTGCCTACTAAAAACCCCCATTAGGCAAGTGTCACAACCTAATTAACCAGGTCGTGAGGGCACCTACTCTAATCCATCTAGATAGGAGAACCCTTACCACCCAATTAATAATATGTGGAAGACATAAAATATAGGCATTGAATTTCTCAAAATCCTTGATAAATCTTATTACAATCCTTCAAATATAACGACAAAAATCCTCTGCCCCAAAGATCTAGTCTAGATAGGTACAAGACCTACTATAAGACAAAGAAAATAATCAAGACTCAACTTCCACCATAGGAATAAGAAGATGAAATCTACTGAGGATCCCTATCCGCATCAAGTAATGAAACCTGAAATCTAAAAACAGATTATACCCAAAAAGGATATAGCAAGAGTAGTATCAGAACAACCACATGTACTGGTAGGAATCACCAGACGACCCAGTTTAGAATCACGTAAACACAACATAAATATCAGAAATCAATAGGCACTTATAAAATTCGCAATGCATGTTATACTCCTTAACCACTCTTCCAGTTATCAGTCTCCTCTCTACTCACTCTATGATCTATTGTCACATATTTATTCGAGGGCTTCAAGATAATTACCAACCAAATCTAGTCTTAGCATTATTCATAACAATTCTACCTCTCAGCACTACCTAAGTCAAGAACATACGTGAGTTACTCCTCACACACTTGTTATGCACCTAGTATCACCCCTACTATCTAACTCGTAAGGCCACGTAAGCACGTCACTTATTATCAACATTTAACTAGCTTATGGTAAAAAAGTACAAACATGTAACACTTAGCATTATACCTTCACTTAGTCTTTTCTCGACAATAACCAAGTAAACAGATAAGCATATGACAAGTACAAACGATCCACCAAGTCAAATACCATGAATAATAATAGTTAACTCAACCTTGGCACAATTACCTTTTATTTGACTTCAACAAATACTTACACAATTTCAAGTAAGTTAACAGCTCGGACCACTCATAGATCCTAAAATAACATCAACAGTATAACCCGATCCACTCATAAAACTCACCAATATTGTGTACACACATGCTATAGGTTTTATAAATGTCCACTAGTCATAACCTACAAGGACAAGCTCAGAACACGTACAAAATAACCTAGACGACTAGTGTCTGCCACCCTTATCGCAAACCAATGTTATACCACCCTTATTTATGTCCCCACCCTTATACCTCCTGAGTTCTATCAATTTCGTGACAATTACCTTTACTAGTTCATCTCACAATATCAACTCATGTCACAACACTTACAAGCACAATATGAGATAACACAACCACATTGCACTTTAAAACAAGCCTTTTACACAATCTCATTTCAGGTGATAAAAGACTTGCAATATTATCCAACTAGTAAACATTTACAACATGCATTGAAACAAGTAAAAAAAGATGTAGTTAACGTTCACACATCAGCTAAATTGTGTCTCAAATACAATTCAACCATCACCTACCCCTTTCCACCAACTATAATATCCGAAGTCAAATAACACATAGAAACTAGAAGCATGTATTTCTTAAGACAACCTTTGGACTACCCAACTTGGGATACAAACTCACCCCTCTAATCTACGAATCACACAATCAACCCATTAAAAACAACAAGGCATTCATATCATTTATACTGATAATCACCCGCTAAATCTTAATACACTACTATAACCCACCATTTTTCTACCTAACCGATTAATTAAGAACAAAGAATAACAGGCCAGCATCAATAACATCCCAAGACACTTTCAAGAATATCTATCTCATTCACATGTCCCTAATATACTGGTTTTTATCCATACAAACACCTAGCCTATCGACCTACGCATGAATTCTCCTGTCCATCTATGTTATGCATATGTTATTATTACGACCCAACCCACAGTGAGTGGAACCCACCCGAAACCCCCGGATGAGCGGACCAATATCAACCCAACACTTAGTAAAGTCTAACAATTCAAAAATAGTTTGCATTAAAGATAAACTAGAATTCACATCTAAATCCAAAAACTAATAATATCCCGCGGAAATTACCCCTAGATCTGAAAGTCATCATACTAAAATAATCTACCAAATGTCAAAAAATAGGGATGCAACCCAAAACATAGAAGTCTAAGTCCAACAAGATGGACTAGAACTAACCTGGATGAAAACAAGGTAGCCCGACGAAAGTAGCTCACCCTTGAAATCTGAAATAATTGGGAATAGATCTGAGGTCGCGTAGGAACCACCGGAAGATGTCTTGTACTCAAAAAAAGAAAACAAGTGCAGAATTAGTACACAACCACCATGTACTAGTTGGATTATCGGCCAACTCTAATAAATAATAAACGTACGATAAACGAAAACTGAGTAAGTAGTACAACATGTAATAACAACCAGTAATAAAATTTTGGGCTCCTAGTCTACCTTCTAACTTATCAACCACATGAAACAAGTTCAACAATCATCTAATAATAAGCAATAATCATGACACTTACTCTTTTTCACATAACCAGACCATCTAAAATTCCCTAGACCAACACCTAAGTATTAACATATAGTGCCAGATCTATCCTAGGACAATTCCCACATTTAAGTTTAACAACCCAACCTATCAAGGACCAATAATAATCAATCACAGATTCAACAAGCAACTTGGTACACTCATGCAACCATCGACAAACACAGTCAATAATGCATAATCAAACCTGTAAAAGGCATGGTACCCGAGCCAACTGATATAGAACTTGTACCAGGCGTGGTACCCAAGCCAACAAATTTAGAACCTGTACCAGGCATGGTACCCGAGCCAACCGTTAGTATCCCATACTAGGCATGGTAACCCAGCCAATAAAATATCACACAAAACTAACAGTCAATAATTAAATGAACAGAAAACACCCTTGTAAAATCAACAAGCAATAATCAAGTTCATTTCACATAATGGACACCCCAAATACTTGGACAATCATAACTTTCTTTCCTAGGCGTGGACGCACATTTATTACTAAGCTAAAGTTACATATATATATTGTATTTGGAAAGACAATAACTATCACCTACCTCGAATAGCCTAAAACTTTACTAGATCGGAGCCTTCCCATTTCCAGAAGCTTTTGCTTGCTCTTGGTCTAAAACAAGAACACAATATACTAAAATCAGTCCAATGGCCTAAAATTACTCGAATTGTGCAAAAATCCTAATCCCCAGGCCAACCCATAGTCATTCCACCCATCCCGGGCCTTCCCACCCTTAATTTTCCCTAAACTACCATTTTTATAGTTACATTTAGCGAATACTGGTGTTTTTAACATGCATAAGCGATAATAAACTCAACCCAAGAATTAAACCACCTAGAATCCCCTTTTTTCCCGGATTCTACATCCTTAGGTCAACCTAAACCATCTCCCAATCCCATAGATAACAATTCTACTATGTAGGAAACATAGTACTAAGTTAAGGGAGCAAAATCCATACGTTTAGGATGAAATTTGGTGGAAAACTTTCTTGAAATCACAAAAATTGCCTTAACCCTTCCCCAAAATATTCTTTAGAATTTCTGAACATTCTTGGGGAAGTTTCAGCATTAATCCTGACTTATTCCACTATAGTGGTTCATACACTACTATAGCGGTGCTGCCGTAGCAAAATCGACCACTATGGCGATGTTAATCGATGTTGACATCCACTTTAGTGGGAATTTCTCTGCTATAGTGATAATCACTGTAGAATAGTGTCAACTGCTATAGTGGTTGACAGGGGATGAAACCTTGAAAAATCCCCCAAAAGGGTCTATTTTACAATGCACTTTAAATCCTAACAATCCAAAATGACCCCTTCACGTCAACGTTAATATCAAGAGTTCTACTTACTCGAATTCATTTCCAAAAAGTCCCCCAAACTCCTTAATGTATTAGCTAATGGAAAAATGAGCTCAACATAAGATACATTACCCAATCCTCACCCGAATTTCCCTAGACCATACTTCACTTAGAATCTGTCCGAGACTAGCCTAGCCTGAAATTTCCAACTCCCAAACCCAAAAGTTTTCTAACCTGAAACTTGGCCTGAAAGGTTTACCTATAACAAAGGGCCTGGTCATTACAACAGATACCAATTTACCCATCGTTCATCCCCAAATGATAAGCCCAAAAAAGATGATTTAAAAGAGAGAAAGTGTAGTACCTGAATCCTCAAACAAGTAAGAGTACTTTTCCCGCATATCCTTCTCGGTTTCCCAAGTGGCTTCCTCAAATGGACGATGTTTCCATTAAACCTTCACTGAACTAATCTCCTTTGTCTATAATTTTCGAACATCCTGATCAAGAATCGCAACCGGCTCCTCTTGAATCCCATTTGATAATATAATCCCCATCCCCCTGGTATCTCTTCAGCATGGACACATGAAAGACTGGATAGACTCCGAATAAACTGGGCGTTAGTGCTAACCTATAAGCAACTAGCCTTATAATCTCGAGGATTTTGAATGGACCAATATACCAGGGGCTGAGCTTACCCTTCTTGGAAAATCACATAACCCCCTTCATTGGTGATACATTCAATAAAACCTGTTCACTAACCTGAAAATCCATGTCCCTTACCTTGCAATTTGCATACTCTTTCTACCTGCTCTTGGTTTCTAGCAACTTGGTTTGAATTCCCCTTACTTTTTCCTGAGCTTGCCTCACTAAGTCCATACCCAATGGCTTCACATCGCCTGCCTCAAACCACCCTATTGGTGATCTACATCCCCTTCCATTTAGTGTTTCAAATGATGCCATGTCAATACTGGAGTGGTAGCTGTTGTTGTATGAGAACTCACACAATGGTAGAAATTGGTCCCAATGACCCCCAAAATCGATCACACATGCTCTCAGTATGTCCTCTAATACCTGAATTGTCCTCTTTGACTGACAGTCTATCTGAGGATGAAATACTGTGTTGAAAGTGAGTTGAGTGCTCAACTCTTCGTGCAACCTTCCCCAGAACTTGGAAGTAAACTGCATACCCCTGTCTTAAATAATAGAGAGTGGCACCCCGTGCAGTCTCACAATTTCCTTAACATAGATCTAAGAAAACTACTGAAAATTATAATCCACCCTGATCGGAATGAAATGAGTTAACTTGGTCAGCCTGTCCATAATGAACCAAATAGAGTCGTACCTTCCCAAGGTCTTAAGAAGGCCCACCACAAAATCCATGGCTATCCTTTCCCACTTCCACTCGGGAACGGGAATCCTTTGAAGAAATCCTGCAGGCCTTTGGTGCTTATACTTAAACTGCTAACAATTCTGACACTTTGACACATAATCACTTATGTCCCTCTTCATCCCAGGCCACTAATAGAGTTGCCTCAAATACCTGTACATTTTGGTTACGCCCGGATAAATCAAATACTATTAACCATGAGCCTCTGCTAATACCTTCTGAACTAAGTCTTCAACCTGAGAGATACAAATCCTCCTTCTGAAAATCATGACACTGCCAGCGTCTAATGTTACATCTTGGGCCTCCCCGGATACCACCTTATTATGAAGCTTGTTCAGCTGTGCATCCTGGAACTGCTTGGCTTTTATTTTCTCTATAAACGTAGGTTTGACCTCAATATTAGCCATCAACCTACCCTGTTCTGAGATGCCCAATTGCATGAACTTAGATTATAGAGCCTGAATCTCCTTAGCCAATGGTCATTTTGACACCCCAAACAAGATAAACTGCCCATGCTAACCGCTTTCTGGTTCAATACATGTTCCACCATATTAGCCTTACCCGGATGATACTGGATGGTTACATCATAATCCTTCATCAACTCCATCCACCTTCTCTGCCTTAGGTTCAAATCCTTTTGAGTAAACACATGTTACAGGATGCAATGGTCCATGAATACCTCACACTTGACACTATATAGGTAGTGTCTCCAAATCTTTAGCGCAAAGACCACCGCTGCAAACTCCAAATCGTGGGTTGGGTAATTCTTCTCATGGGCTTCAACTGCCTTGAGGAATAATCTATAACATTCCTGTCCTATATCAACACACCACCTAAACCCAAATGTGAAGCATCACAATACACAATGAAATCCTTACCTTCCACCAATAATGATAAGATGGGAGCTATGGTAAGAAGTGTCTTAAGCTTTTGGAAGCTCTCCTCACACTTGTCGAACCATACAAATGGTACCTCCTTCTGAGTCAACCTTGTAAAGTGAGTAGCGATGGACGCGAAGTCCTTGAAAATTCTGTGATAGTATCCTGCAAGGCCCACAAAACTCCTAACCTCAGCAACAGAGTTAGGCCAACCCCAACTCTTAACTGCCTCAATATTTTGGGGATCCATTATGACCCCTTTTTCTGACACCATGTGTCCTAAGAAGGCAACCGAAGACAATCAAAACTTACACTTGGAAAACTAGGCATATAATTTCTGGCACCTCAAGATATCCAAAACAATGATAGATGCACTGCATGCTCTTCCCTACTCTTTGAGTAGATCAGAATGTCATCTATAAACACAATGACAAATGAATCCAGATATGATTTGAATACCCCATTCATCAAGCTCATGAATATTACCGGTATATTGGTCAACCCAAATGGCATCACCAGGAACTCATAATGCCCATATTGAGTCCAAAATGTCATCTTAGGGATGTCCTCAGGCCTAATCTTTAACTGATGATACCCTGACCTCAAGTCAATTTTTGAAAACACTGAAGCACCCTACAACTGTTCAAAGAGGTCATCTATGCGTGATAAAGGATACTTGTTTCGGATGGTGACCTTGTTCAGTTTCCTGTATCCTATACACATCCTTATACTATCATCTTTCTTTTTCACAAATAAGACCGGAGCACCCATAGTGAAGCACTGTGACAAATAAAACCTTTATCTAACAGTTCCTGCAGCTGAGTCTTAATTTCCTTCAACTCTTTTGGGGTGATATGATAGGGAGGAATATAAATTGGGCGACTACTCAGCTCTAAGTCTATAAAAAGTCAATATCTCTATTCGAAGGCATGCCAGGCAAATCCGCTGGGAATACCTCCTGGAACTCAGAAACTACCAGAACGAACTCAATAGAAGGGGACTCTACACTATCATCCCAGAGATGAGCCAAGAAAGCCAAACAACCTCTCCCCACTAACTTCCTAGCCCAAACAAATGTTATAATCTTAGCCGACTTAGGCCTGTACACACTTTCCTGCTCTAGCCTATCCTTACTCTAAATCTCTGGAGTCATGGTCTTAGTATTACAATTCAACACCGCATGATATAGAGACATCCATGTCATACCCAAAATAACATCAAAACCTAACATGTACAGAATAACCAAATCTGCCCAAGTTTGAAATCCCACAAAAAACACAGGGCAAGTACGATAAACACGGGTTACTATCACAGACTCTCCAACTGGGGTAGAAATAAGAATAGGGGAATAAAGAACATCACAAACCAAATCCAGACCCAAAGAGAACTTCACAGAAACATATGAATTAAGTAGAACCTGGGTCAAATAGTATAGAGGCCATCCTATCACAGACTATAATTGTACCTATGATCACCGCATCTGATGCCTCAGCCTCAGACTTTCCTGAGAATGCATAACAATGGGCCCAATCATCTATTGGAGCAACCTCCCTAGCTAGCTGTGCTACCCCTCTGCCCACGTTGCTATTCTCTCTATCTCCCTGTCCTCTCTAAATGTTACCTTGCCCACCTATGGATGACCCCTAGCATAGCCACCTCTACTTGTTGGAACCACAACCTTTGACTGCTGCCGAGTCTAATTACCTGCCTGCCTATAAGGGCACTCCCTCTTGAAGTGACCCGAATCACCACAATGATAGCATCCACAGTCAAGAGTAGGCCTGCTAGTAGAAGTATAAGAGCCCCCTGCCTCTAGGAGTTAAAAACTGCTAACTGGCTCCCAGATGACCACCTGTAGAAGCTGGCAGGGCTGACTGAATAGGACGGGCAAAATTCACCTGCTAGTTGTGACCCCTAGAGTATGAACCAATCTAGTTACCTTCATTCGAGACTTCTTGGCTAACATCTTAGCCTGCCCAACCTGCCTGACCCCCTCCAATTTCTTCACATAATCCGTTACCTCATTGAAACTATTTCCAGCTAAGGTCATATGAACAGACAACACCTGCAACTCAGTATTCAGGCCCTTCACAAATAGACGAATCCTCCTCTCTTTCATACCCAGAAGTTGAGTAGTAAAGCATGACAAAGCATGAAATTTGGCCTCATAGGCTAAAACCAACATGGTACCCTGATCAAGAGCCTAAAACTCATCCTTTTTGCAATCTCTCAAGGTGCAGGGCACATACTTCTCTAAGAAAAGGGCATGAAACTGTGCCAGGTCACCAGAGGAAAACTTGATGGACAAGACTCTACATGAGACCTCCACTACTGCTTGGCATCACCCTGAAGCTGGAAAGTGACAAACTCTACCCCATGCTGCTGCACAATGCCCAACTTATGCAGCCTCTCATAACAGTCCATAATGAACTCATAAGCATCCTCTTTCACAGTATCCTGAAACGTAGGAGGTTTCAGTTTCAAGAACTTAGTCATCATATCATGTTTATTCCCGATCATAAATGGACCTATCATCGGATGGAAGAAGTCATTAGTACCCAACGATGCTTCCATCCTAGGAGCTACTGCAACTGTTGGCTGGGTGCCCGAAATGTGATTTGCAATACCCGTGGGGGTGGATCCAGCACCAACCAACCCACTTAGAAAAGTCCATACTTGCTGAAATGCCTCAGGCATTATAGGGGGAAGGCCTACACCACTGGACGATGCCGCCTCCTCCAATTTCTCACCCTCCTCAAGAATAACCTCAACTTCTTCCTCAACAGGATCCTGGGGTGGGGGAGGGGTCGCCACTCTTAGTCTAGCAGTTGCCTGAGCTTCACCCCCAGCAGGTGCTGCTCTTCCTCTGCCTCTACCTCTCACCCTGCCCTTACCCCTTCCTCGACCTCTAGATATTGGTCCCACCATCACAACTGCTGCTCTCACTCTATTGTGCCTCCTGTTAACCATCTGTGGATAAAAGAGTGAAAGAGGTTAGATACCAATTTGTATCACCAGATAACAATTGGAATCAAGTTATCTCACGAAGGAAGAAAGAAGAGATAGTTTCCTAAAGTCCTATAGCCTCTCAAAGAAAACTACAAATGTCTCCATACCATTCCGCAAGACTCTACTAGACCCATTTTGGTATACAAGATCAATGAACCTAGGGCTCTGATACCATCTTTGTCATGACCCAACCTGCTGTGAGTGGCACGCACCGAAAACCCTCGGATGAGAGGACCAATATCAACCCAACACTTAGCAAAGTATAACAGCTCAAAACCAGTTTACCTTAAAGATAAACTAGCATTCACATCTAAACCCAAAAACTAACAATATCCTGCGAAAATTACCCCTATAATCTGAAAGTCATCATACCAAAACAATCTACCAAATGTCTAGAAATAGGGATGCAACCCCAAAAATAAGAGTCTAAGCACAAAGACAAAGACTAGAACTAAACTGGATGAAAACAAGGTAGCCCAACGAAAGCATCTTACCCTTGAAATCTGAAGTCGTTGGGACTAGATCTGAGGTTGCGTAGGAGCCGCCGGAAGATGTCCTGTACTCATAAAAAGAAAACAAGTGCAGAATGAGTACACAACCACCGTGTACTGGTAGGATCATCGGCCAGCTCTAATAAATAATAAATATACAATAAACCAAAACTGAGTAAGAAGTACAACATGTAATAACAGCCAGTAATGAAATTCTGGGCTCCCAGCCTACCTTTGAACTTATCAACCACGTGAATCAGGTTCAACAATCATCTATCAATAAACAATAATCATGACACTTATTCTTTTTCACATAGTCAGACCATCTAAGGTTCCCTGGACCAACTCTTAAGTGTTAACATGCAGTGCCCGGTCCATCATAGGACCATCCTCATATTTAAGTGTAATAACTCGGCCTTTTAAGAACCAATAATAATCGATCACAGATTCAATAAGCAATCCAGTCCACTCATGGAACCATTAAAAAACACAGTCAATAATGCATAATCAAACCCATTCCAGGCATGGTACCCGAATAAACCGATATAGAACTTGTACCAAGCGTCGTACCCGAGCCAACCAATATAGAACATGTACCAGGAGTGGTACCCAAGCCAACAGTTAGTATCCTATACCTTGCATGGTACCCGAGCCAACCAAATATCACACAAAACCAACAGTCAATAATTAAATAAACAGAAAACACCCTTGTAAAATAAATAAGAAATAATCAAGTTCATTTCACATAATGGACACCCCAAATACTTGGACAATCATAACTTCCTTTCCTAGGCGTGAAAGCACATACATTACTAAGCTAAAGTTACATGTATATACATTGTATTTGGAAAGACAATAACTATGACCTACCTCAAATAGCCTAAAACTTTACTGGACCGGAGCCTTCCCATTTTCGAAAGCTTTCGCTTGCTCTTGGTCTAAAAACAAGCACACAATATACTAAAATCAGTCCAATGGCCTATAATTACCCGGATTATACAAACAACCTAATCCCCAAGCTAACCCATAGTCATACCACCCATTCCTGGGAGTTCCCACAGTTAATTTTCCCTAAACTACAATTTTTATGGTTATATTTAGCGAATATTGGTGTTTTTAACATGCATAAGAGATAATAAACACAACCTAAGAATTACACCACCTAGAATCCCCTTTTCCCCCAAATTCTACATCCTTAGGTCAACCCAAACCTTCCCCCAATCCTGTATATAACAATTCTACTACATAGGAAACATAGTACTAAGTTAAGGGAGCGAAATCCTTATCTTTAGGAAAAACTTTGGTGGAAAACTGCCTTGAAATTGACAAAACTGCCTTAACCCTTCCCCAAAATGTTCTTCAGAATTTTTGAATGTTTTGGGGATGTTTCTGGATTTATCCTGACTTATTCTTCTATAGTAGTCTGTACACTACTATAACGGTGCCGCCATAGCAGAATTAACTGCTATGGTAATGCTGACCTATGTTGACTTCCGCTATAGCGGGAATTTCTCTTGTATAGTGGTAGTCGTTGTAGCTCAATGTCAACTGCTATAGAGGTTGTGCCTTGATAGAACCTTGGAAAATCCCTCAAAAGGGTCCATTTTATAATGCACCTTAAATCTTGACATTCTAGAATGACCCCTTCATGTCAACCTTAATATCGGGAGTTCTACCTACCCGAATTCATTTCCGAAAAGTCCCCCAGACTCCTAAATATCTTAGCTAACGAAAAAAAAGCTCAACACAAGATAAATTACCCAATCCTCAGCTGGATTTTCCTAGACCATACTTCACTCAGAAACCGTGTGAGACTAGCCTAGCCTGAAATTTCTAACTCCCAAACCCAAAAGTTTTCTAATGCAAAACTTGGCATGAAAGGTTTACCCATAATGATGAACACGGTCATTAAAATTATATAATATAGGTCTTACTACTCAATTAAACCTAGCCTACTTGGGCACCAAGCAGCTGCTACGGAGGCATGAACTTGCAGTTCTTGCTTTGCTCTAGTGATTTCCATTGTGAAAGTCGTGAGAAAATGTTTGGTTTTACCCTATCTAAGTGTATTCCTTCCTATCTATTGCTCCAAAACTTAAGGCAACCCTATAGTGTTTATACAATGGAGCCTTTATGGCTTTTAGTTGAGAAGAAAGAAAAAGACAATTAAAATTTAGGTGGACTGTTCCCCACACCTCGCTTTAACAACTGGTATGCCGCTATCACGGTACCTCCATAAAAGGATAATTCTTTCTATAGCGGGTTGACATCTGTAAGCCCCCAAACTTCACTATTCTGAATTTATCTAACTAAGACTTTTACGAACCCAATCTAAGGACATTAACAAAATTCTTGTACCTCGTGTCTCTTGGATGCCACAATTTTTAGCAATGATGGAATAGGTCGTTACAACAGATACCAATTTATCCATAATTCATCCCTGAATGATTATGGTAGGATAAGAAATGGGACAGAGCATACTCGAGTCATTAACATGAATATATTGGTCATAATACTTACCTCAGAATTTCACTCGCCAACCCTTACAATAAAGTCTACCTAATCCATACTGCACATATTCAGATAAGATCCTCCTCACCTAATCTCTCATAGACAGGATTTTCACAAGACTATTTCACCAAGAGCTTACGATTACCCAAGATAATCGGGGCCTAGCCCATACATCTAATTTTAAATAACATATCAAAAGGAAAGGAGGAACATTTTTCACCCCCCAAAGTCGACTAGTCCCTGCTATAGCAGGACCTCTACCACTATAGTGACACTGTTATAGCAGGTTAGAGTCCTCTATTAATGGGTTGGGATAGAATATAAGGATGAAAAATTGGCATTTTTCCTATTTCTCATAATTTCGAACTCAAAACTCCCCTCCCCTCTCCGATCACTTTGCACTCAATATCAGCATAAGGTAATTTCTGTTCAAACTTCATCTCCTTACTCTATTAATCTTAATGTTATGGTTTTGCACTCAAAATTGTAGAAAACAAGTGGGTTTGGGATTGGTTTTTAAAACTCACAATTTTTCTTTAAGTAGGATAAATTTCCGAAGCATGGATGCTTCTCTTACGTTTACAATGCCTCAATGGCATTCTTGGAGTAAGATTTATGGAGTTCATGGCCAATTTTGGGCTTGAATAAGAGTAGAATGTGAAGAGTTATTTTTGATAATTTCTTGGTCATTAGGGCTTGTATAGGGGTTTAAACACCCAGATTTTTATATATAATAGCCCCATAGCACTTCCCCTACTCTGATCTGTGTTAAAAAGTCAAAAAATGGATGATTTTTGCGAGAAGGCATTGTTAGAGCATCGATTTGAGTTTTGGGGACAATGAAGGCCTCTATAGTGGCCTCATCTGGCTATGGAGGCCCTGCTATAGCATTAATATTTCCACTATAACAGTCTCATGGTAGTGGGATGCCTTCCGCTATAGCGGGAGACAGGCAGTAGCCTCCCCAAAAATTTGAGACTTAATATTTTTCTGGAACGTGCAATTTATTTGAGCATAATAAAGAATTCTAACTTGCTTTTCGCATGATTTGGCAGTTCCAGTAACTTCATGGCTGACAATCAAGATAACGTCCCCCTTCCCTTCCAAAGATTTCCAAATGCAAACTACTAAGGTAGATACCGGTACTACTGGAGGATGGGTTTCTGCTATGAGATGGGGTTCGTTATGAGGGGTTTCATAGAGGAGGCACCAGAATTCTACAACTAGCTCCAGGAGTTTGGATGGATGCCATTGATTGAGACTCCTCAGGATGGGGACTCAGTTGGGTCCAGAAGTTTTATGCCATCCTCTCGACCGTGCTCTGGAATGACCCTCACCCCACTATCTATATTTGGGGAGTGCATGTCCCCGTGGATGTGACTATGTATAAACAAGGTTCTGTGGTGCCTTATTTCCTCATCACTAAGTACATGGCTAAGTCCTGAGAGATGGATCTATGGTGACTGAAGTATATCTTGATTGTAGAGACTGATCGGGAAAAGGTCTACTGGACTAGTCCCGAGGGGATTATGAGAACACACTTCAGTGCAGATGCTTAAAGGTGGCTGAATCTTTTATCCCAGAGGATTCGTCCTTTGGGTAACACTTCTGAAGTGACATACCCTTGGTCTATGGTAATTTCTTACACTATGCAAGGGATTCAGTTGATTGTAGGTGCTCAGATCATGTCAGGGTAGAATGACTTCTACCGGGATAACAAAAAGGCTCCCTACCTTTCAAATCTAATTTCTGAGTTGTGCAAGCCTGCAGAGGTGCCTAGGGAGGATACTGATATAGATATGGAGTGTGACACACTCTTCCACCCCCTTAAGGTGAAGGGTACACTACCTTGGAACAAAAAGAAAAGGAATATGACCACTGAGGGGGAGAGAAGCAGAGCCGCAGATGAGGAGTACAATAATGATGATGACTATGAGTCTACCTCTCCCACACAGCCCTTGCCCACCACTTCCCAGGACTATGTAGAGCTCCAGAGGGAGTTGGATAAAGATAATAAGAAGAGGTGCTCCCGGGATTGCATGTTTGTCCGGATGTAGAAGACCACAAAGGTCATGTTCAAGTGTGCCATCCCTAATTAAAGGATCCCCAATCTTAAGAGGGAAAATATGATGGAGTTCTCCTTCCTAAGTGGCATGCAAGAGGAGGGATTTCGAGCCTCAAAGATGACAGGGCCTCCATCTAGATCCTCGAGCGCACATTAATCCACCTCCCCTCCCCTCATGTTTTATTACTAATTTCTAGATTTGGGTTGCCCCTGTTTGGGGCATATGATAAACAATTTCTTTTATTTTCGCAGATTGGACACTTATTTTAATTATCCTAGTAATGAATGCACTACTATTATGTTATATCTTGCATGCCACATTGATCATTACCTTGATAGTAGCTTATAAACGTGTTTGGACAAGTCAAAAAAAAATGCAAAAACAGGGAGAAACAGGGCATGGATTCTGTCGAGGCCTATCCCGCTATGGCAGCCTGCATGTTGCTACCACGACACCTCCATAAAGGGAATATTCCCACTATAGTAGGGTCGTGGTAGAGGCAGTGCCTACTATAGAAACCCACTGGTAGTGGCCCAAAAAATTTCCATCCCCTGTAGTTCCCTTACCCCATTCCCTTTCTGTAGCACTTTAATTCTAAATCGTCGATAACCTACAATTTCCCAGATCGGAACCCAATCATTCAAAGAATAATTAAATCGAGACATAATTCTTACACTATGGTTATAGGTCACGAATTCAACATCAATGACCTACTACGCCTTTCCAAATATTAGCATTCATCATGCTTATGCTTTTCACATAACAACCACTTAAGGTGATGAACAATCGTAACAATTTGGCAATTTTGCTTACCACCCTTACACGTACCATTTGTAATGATTAGCATTCAAGCATCAAAATCCAATTAATCACTTACTATACAAGTTCTCAATTAACCACACACGTTCAACTTACCACCACTTCCTTTATCACAAATTTCCAAGTATCAAATCAATTTCACCTCACATAAATATTTGTTCAGATAATTCATTATATAAATCATTTTAGATATCATTCTTATTTCTCTAAACCTACCATTAAGTTCACACTCTCGATGACCACTAATTGATCATCAATATCTTCAACACAACCCTTACGGCCAGATACCAGTTGGAACATTTCAAGTTCTAATTTCGTTGCTTGTGTTATTCCAAATGGATCCATGTGGTCTCCATTCATTTGGGTTTGAGATACCAATTGGAATCAAAAGATACTAATTGGACTCCACCCATAAAAATAATCAGCTAGAACCACATGAGAGGAATGAAAGAAGGGAACAGTTCCTACAATGCCTCATAGCTTCCTGAAGATTCGATGTGGACGTCTACACACTAATACGCAGGACTCTAATTGACATTTGCTCTTATACTTGTGAGACCGGTAATCTAGGCTCTGATACCAATTGTCACGACCCAACTAACTGAGTCATGAGGGCACCTACTCTAATCTACCTAGATAGGAGAACCCTTACCACCTAATTAAGAATATGCATAAGATATAAAAGAAAGGAATAGAATTTCTCAAAATCCTTGATAAAGCTTATTACAATCCTTCAAAAATAACGATAATCCTCTACCTGGAAGATCTAGTCTAGACAGGTTCAAGAGCTACTACAAGACTATGAAAATAATCAATTCAGCTTCCACCATAGGAATAAGAAGATTAAAGCTACTGAGGATCCCTATCCGCATCAAGCAATGAAACCTGAACTAATGTTGCAAACAGACTATAACTAAAAAGGACATAGCAAAAGTAGTATGATCAGTACAACCACATATACTGGTAAGCATCATCGATCGACCCAGGTTAGAATCATGTAAACACAACATAAATACCACAAATTAAAGACATCAGAAACAACTCTCCTAAAAGGAGCTGGAAATGGTCGTCGCAAAATAATAACCCAATGTGAGTCAGGGTCGAATCCACAAGGATTTGTATGGAGATTTACCATAAATTATAAGTCGATTCACATGTGCAAGTGCAATGTTTAAACATGTAAAGTAAATAGGGGAGTTTGTTTTGGGAACATAATTTCAAATTGTAACAAAGCAACAGTGTAAACACAAGTGTTTATATCAAGATTGAAAAGCCTAGGGGTGTGCTTTTGATGGGGTTATGCATTGGGATTGTAGTTGATTATTCAATCTATTTTCGATTAATGTGCGAGTTGCCTTGGTTAAAGTCATGTTTAGTTGTTTTTCAACCTACCAAACATATATGCACCATAGTTTCTCTCGAACCCCATAGTTTAGCAACAAAACAATAAATTGGCTTAGGTGAGTTAAGCTATTTCTAGCCCTAAATCTTAGGTGGAAATTTCCTAAGTTAAGCTATTTCTAGCCTCAACTTATGGTGGAAATTTGAAATCCCTACTATTGAATCCTTACCCAATTAAAGAACTCCTTTCTCAAGCAAGGACTTAATTAGCAAGCTAAATTAATATTTGCAACCATCAATTTTATAATGAAAACATGAAAAATTCAATAGACCCACATATAATAATCAATTATAAACCCAAATAATCAACACCCATCCTCAAATTCAAACACACATCATGCACACACCCCTATAATTTAATTTAGCTACTTATAATGAAGAAAAAAAGAGAATACACCAAGTGGGTAATATTTAATTCCATTCATCTTCATAAATTATCTTCAATTCCTAGCTCAAATATTCAATAATGGTGCTTTTCTTAATTCAAGGAAGAAGAAAGATAAGAAAAAGTGTAATCTAACCACCATATCCTAATTGGTTAAAAATTTGGTATATCATCATTGCATAGATCCCAAAAAGGGTCTTGGAAGCTTTCTAATTACAAAATGTCTTTTTGGACCATTTTACCCTTTGGGGCACTTGCGATGGCACCTGCAATGGAACCTGTGGCCGCCCTTGATGACTTGCGGCATGCAGGTGCCAAGTCTCTTGGCCAGTGTTGAACCTTCATCTGTGGCTTCCATCTGCGTGGGCACCTACGACCGCCTTGCCAACTTGTGGCACATAGGTGCCTATATTCCAAGGCAGTTGTTCCACTCCCACTTGCGTGCAACTCGTAGGTCCTCGCGCACCTCCTAAGTAGATCTCTTCTCTCCCGTTCATCTTGACTTAGCCTCCATTATAGCTCGTTTGGGTTCAAGTACTCTTTTTCCCTCATTGATCAAGAGTTCCTGCATATAAGATAATAAAAGCAAAAAATCCTCCTAAATCACATCAAATCAAGGCAATAACTCATGATTTAAAGATAAATAAGTTGGTAGATTACCAACTTATCAAACCCCCAAACTTGAACTATTGCTTGTCCTCAAGCAAATCACTCATAAGGCCAAGGATGACACAAACTTCTCAAGACACAAGGATTGCACAAAGGACTATACCAACTCAAAGACTCAAGAAAATAATAAACAAAAGGCTCAAAACAAAAGACTCAAAAAAAAGACACTCACTCATTTGGTACCACCATAAACACAAGGCAAAATTGTTTGCTTCAAAATTATTTTTCAAGAGAATTCTTTCATTCAAAATCAAGGGAACTTTTCCTTCAAAACAAGATCATCAAGCTTCTCAACTCATTGTCATTAACCTTCAAGGTTTGCCTCAAGATTCCCTACATAACTTATCTCATTTATTCCCCTCAATTGAGATCAAGACTTCACTATTTACTTCAAGGATGCAATGCTACTCACCACAAGAGTAAATCCCACTCACAATCATGCAATTCACAATATAGGAATTATAAGAGAACACAAATACTCTCACTCTCTTCAAAGAAGTTCAAGTGCACACACATAGAATCATGGGCTTGCCCTTTATGTAATTTGCCACTAATGTAGAGTTGCAAAGCTCGGAATCACTAAGGACTTGCGGGTAACTTATAGGCTAGGGTTAAGGTGAGGATTTAATCTGGTTCAAGTGACTAAATCTCCCTAATGCTTTCATTAGGCATTCAAACGCACCACACACATCTTTGATTCAACTCTACCTTATTTCTCCCTCTCACAATCCAAATGTTTTCCACAAACCATTATTTCAATCACCCTTGTCTTTAGCTTATGAGGTATCACCACTCAATTCTAGTTCTTTCATTATATCTTTCTTTTTAACATTTTCAATAAATTCCAAAGAAAAGCATAGGTTGCGACCTCATAATTGAATCTTAAATCCTCCTTCTACCATCAATAATGCATACACCCTCAAACTTAGGCTCTTGCCTACATCACATTTCATTGTTTTATTCATATTCCCTCGTCCAAACTTAAGCTTTTAGCCTACTTTGTCATTGCTAGCAATTAGGGAGGAATGGGTGCCAAAATAGAGGGTTCAAGAAGGTCAAGGTGTATAACATGGGTGTCAAGGAAAGTTTAAAGACTCAAACGGGGTTGACTTGGATCAATGTTAAGGGGAGGAACTTTTGGATAAAGTGACTATTCAAATAAGGCCTAAGGTCATCTTCCAAGTTAAGCAACATCTAAGATTTCTCCTTGAATCACATTCAAGAAAAGTTCTAGATGACATGTATATATATATGAACAAAGTAAACCTTATCGCACAAGGCATCACAACACAAAAAGTTCACAATTAGTGTCAAAATCAATTGGAACGAATGACTTTTGGCAAGCTATTTTGAGTTTCGCACACTCATTTGTGAATCAACAAGCCAAATGGAGAATATGCAAGTCATGAAAAGAGAATTATTTTGCAAAGTCATTTTCCCCTCTTATCTTAATTTTTCAGATTCTTTTGCCAAGAAAATTTTTTGGTGGTCCTATTTGAGATAAGTGCGACACGAACTCAAAATAAACACTAAAACTTAGCATTTTCTCTTAAGAAAGTCACCTCTCAATCTACAATAGTGAAATGTCACCCGATTCGACACAAAAATAAAGAAAAGAAAATTTTGCTCCATGGAAAAGAACCATAGTATGAAGAAAAGTTATTCAAACACTAACTATTATCTTCAAGGCAATATTTAAGTTATGCGCTCATGGATATTTAGAGAATGAGGACCAGTGTAGGCACTAAGAGCAATTTGCAAAGTATAGGTACGTGAAACAATTTAGCGTGTAGGACTGACCTAGCAAACTGGCAAGCTCATATTCACAAAATAAAAGATCAATACCAGTGAGGGAATAATATAAGTATAAGAAAAATAAATGACCAAAGAGGGCAATAAAAAAAATTATCCAAAACATATCCTACAAGGGATAACTTGTCTAAAACATCCAACCAAAAGCCCAGCAAGGGCAATAAAAGAACATCTGGACTGACAAGGGCAACATCACAACCAAAACATCACAGTATCAAAGGAAAATAAATGCACCCTCCCCCACCAAAATATAGCATTGTCCCTAATGCTTAAGCAGTAAATAGAAGAGGGAAGATGCAAAAACTCCCTAAGCACACTACTTCAAGTTTCCTTCTTGCAAATCTGTTGCAGAACTAGGGATAACTCTTTCTATATGAGAGTATGTTATCTGTTGGGTATCTAATATCACCCTTTGCATCTTCGCATCATTTGCATCATCTTCACCTTCCAAGGCAACAAATAAGTTATCCACTAGTCTAGTAGTCCAGTGGGGTGCATCCATAGCCTCATCAAGCGTGCTCATGTCTACAGTTGTCATGGGTGCCTTACCCTTTGCTTTTTCCATATCATCTTGGATTGAAGTGACCATGTCACGACCCAATTTCTCGGTCATGATGGCACCTACAACCCCCGGTAGGTGAACCAATCCCCGTAGTCCAGAACAGTTAGTAATGGGCTACTATCTAGCAGATAAGGGAGCAAGACGAATAAAATAGATAACAGGGATATAAATATATGCATATGCGGAAACTAAACCAAACCCCAAGACCTGGTATCATAGTATAGAGCCAAACTACATATATGGAGTGCAAATTAACCCAAAACTATATATACAGATGTCTCTGAATGGTAATAGAGTACATGAAGCAAAAGATAAACTAAAGCTAAGCTCCGATCGCCAAGAGCTCACCCTCAGTCTGAAGTAGTCCCCCAAAGATCTCCAAGCACGAATCACAACGATCTAACGGTGATGGCCCACGCTAGAATCTGCACCCAAAGATGCAGGG
>QJPP01007096.1:0-27460 GCA_003996215.1 Jaltomata sinuosa | reverse complement strand
TTGAGGCTTCAACGCACCAGGCAGTAACTAAGAAGGTGGTAGCAGATTTCGTCCGAAATAACATAGTTTGTCGTTTTGGAATTCCGGAATCAATCATAACAGACAACGGAACCAATCTTAATAGTGATCTCATGAGAGAGACTTGTGAAAGGTTTAAGATCTCCCACCGGAACTCCACAGCATATCGACCACAAATGAATGGAGCAGTCGATGCCGCAAACAAGAATATCAAGAGGATCCTGAGGAAAATAATAGATAGTAACAGAGAATGGCATGAGAAACTACCATATGCTTTGCTCGGCTATCGCACCACGATCAGAACATCCACTGGTGCAACCCCCTACATGTTGGTCTACGGTTCGGAAGCAGTAATACCCGCTGAAGTGGAAATACCTTCTCTAAGAATCATCCAAGAGGTTGGTCTGGAAGACGCGGAATGGGTTCGTAGCAGGATTGAACAGTTGATGCTCATTGATGAGAAGAGACTGGATGCAGTATGTAACGGCCAACTCTATCAAAACAGAATGATCAGAGCGTTCAACAAAAAAGTCAAGCCTCGACGATTCACACCAGGGCAATTAGTATTGAAGAAAATATTCCCTCACCAAATTGAAGCTAAGGGGAAATTTGCGCCAAACTGGCAAGGTCCTTACATGGTTCACCGAGTGCTATCAGGCGGAGCAGTAATCCTCGCAGAAATGGATGGCGTCGTGAGCACAAAGCCGATCAATTCAGACGCTATCAAGAAGTACTACATTTGAAGACAGAGGAACTAGTTGTTGTTTCCTTGTACTTTTTGCATTTTTCTCTAATGTAAACAGAACTACGTATTAGCCTGACTTCCCACGGCGGGATACGTAGGCAACCCATATCGGGTCCGGTTTCCCTTAGAAAAACCAAAACATCATCTTTTATGTATTTGGAACTACGATTGACCTGACTTCCCTCGGTGGGATACGTAGGCAATCCTCGTCGGATTCGGTCCCTTCATATTTTCCATTTCCTAATGTATTTGAACTACGTTCTGACCTGATTCCGTTTGGATACGTAGGCAGCCTGAGTCAGGCTCGGTCATTGCATTACATGTCTTTATTCTTCCCAATGTACTTGAACTACGTTCTGACCTGATTCCGCTTGGATACGTAGGCAGCCTGAGTCAGGCTCGGTCAATGCATTACATATTTTCATCTTTCTTTGATATCCCCGAACTACGTACAGACCTGATTCCCATTCGGGGATACGTAGGCAACCCTAAAGGTTCGGTCATACCCTTAGGATAAACCTCCCCCCCCCCCTCTTATTTATACCTTCAGAGTGATCACAACATCTACAAAAGGATAGAGAAGCGTCACCAAAAGCCGGAGCCACGAGAAGAGTACATTTGGACGTCCTCAACAAATGGAAAAACTCGATTGGATTTCGAAACATGTCATAATCTAAGGAACGATGAATAATCACTATATATATGCGCCTAGTATACACAAAATATACTTATTTTCTCAAAATATATATACATATTTTCAAAATATTTCACTGCCTTTCCACCTACCGAGCCTTCAGAATAGGAAGTCGCGAGCAACCAAGGAGGTTTTGAAGGGATCCACCATACCGAGTCTCTGGGATAGGAAGTCACGAGCGGCTGATGAGGTTTTGTAGAAATCTAGCGGCAAGGCCAGGGTCCGCAAGCTGACACAAATCAACACCCCTCCCAAAACTAAGAATTTTCCTTTGAGCGCAGGGAAACAGGAGTCAAGACGGGATGATGTCAAGTCAAGCTCATGGACATGATCGGAGAAATCTTTCGGCTATCCCGACACCATAAGCCGAATATTCTTCCCCAATTCTATATTTAAAATACTGTATCCCGATTCTTACAATTCTTAAAGAGTTTTCATCTATGTTTTTGCAGGTGTATACGAGATCCGGATCAAGTATCGAAGACAGAGAGCTCTCATAGGAAAATAGGATAGTTTATCTCTTTCCAGATAACTCCGCCAACCGGAGATTGCCATCTAATTGCGTCAAATAACTCCGCCGATCGGAGAATGCGGACTGACTTCATCAAACTCTGCCGATTGGAGCTTGTACATAGACAAACAAAACGACGCTCTGCAGATTGGAGTTTGTACATAAGCAAACAAAACGACGCTCTGCCGATTGGAGCTTGTACATAAGCAAACAAAACGACGCTCTGCCGATTGGAGCTTGTACATAAGCAAATAAAACGACGCTCTGCCGATTGGAGTTTGTACATAAGCAAACAAAACGATGCTCTGCCGATTGGAGTTTGTACATAAGCAAACAAAACGACGCTCTGCCGATTGGAGCCTGTACATAAACAAGCAAGCGACGCTCTGCCAAATCAGAGAAATGTATATTAGCAAGCAAAATATACTCCGCCAATCGGAGGCTGCATCATAGCAAGCATCATCATAACTCCATCAATCATAAGCATGCATGCCATCAACATCCTCATTTTGCATTAAAAATCACGCCCACCCTCTAATGCGGGTATTTACGTTCAAATACATTTTACAGGCGCCCACCTTCTAATGCGGGTATTTACATTCAAGTACATTTTACAGGCGCCCACCTTCTAATGCGGGTATTTACATTCAAGTACATTTTATAGGCGCCCACCTTCTAATGCGGGTATTTACATTCAAGTACATTTTACAGGCGCCCACCTTCTAATGCGGGTACATTTTACAGGCGCCCACCTTCTAATGCGGGTATTTACATTCAGTACATTTTACAGGCGCCCACCTTCTAATGCGGGTATTCATTCAAAGCTCCGGCACACAAACCGGAGCATGCATTGAGATCTTGGTACACAACCCAAGACTCCATTTCATTCAAAGCTCCGGCACACAAACCGGAGCATGCATTGAGATCTTGGTACACAACCCAAGACTCCATTTCATTAAGCTCTGGCACACAAATCGGAGCATGCATTAGGATCTTGGTACACAACCCAAGACTCCATTTCGTTAACGCTTCGGCACACAAATCGGAGCAGGCATCATAATCTTTCTTTTCCAGCAAGTACACGATTTTGCATCCCCAGCATCTTACAGCATTGCCCCGCCAGTCGAGAGGCTTTATTTTTACAGCATTGCCCCGCCAGTCGAGAGGCTTTATTTTACAGCATTACCCCGCCAGCCGGAGGCTTTACTTCCCAAGATTATTTCACCTACAGTACATCCACTCCAAAAAATGGAGACGTCAACAATCGTTTGGATATCTACACACTACTCTTTACATTACAATTTTAATTTACAGTTTTGAGCCTCAACAGGTACTTTGTAACCCCTTTTACCTGTTTTGCAGGATGACACACTACAACGTGGAACTACCTCTAAGCAGCGATTGAGGCAATGCTTGATGAGAAATACCAAACTCACAAGCCAGAGTTTCAAGACTAGCACTCCGACTCCAATTCCTACAATCAGTTGTCCATATTCTAAATCAGAGTACATCTGCTCTCACAAGCATCGATACCCCTTTCTTTATCTCCTAGAGTTCTCACCAGAGGATATTAAAGGGACTACCTCCATCCGGCGATTCGACGTGATCTTATAGGGATGCGAGATGCGCCTAGTAGAGTCTCGTTTATGGGTGTGTTGTGCACCACATTTATAATCGGGAGGCTGTGAAAGTGCACCCATTTTGAAAAGATTATTGTCATCTAGCAAATGATCTACCGGCAATTCCATAAAACTCTTTCCAAGCTCAACTAAGAGACCAGTGTCAACCATAAATCGTACGCTTGGGCAAATTTTGAGGACTGCCTCAAAATTTACCATAATCCTCTATTCAGAAATACGACCGGCCTAATTCCCATTTCCTTAGGGATCCGTAGGCAGCTCAACTTCGAGCATGGCCGTACCCACTCCATCCGTGCCAAAATCATCTTCCCCTTTTACCGCAAAAAAATACCAGTGTCGACATAAGACCAACACTGGGGCAAATTTTGAGGACCTCTCAAAATTTTTGAACTACATTGGCCTGATTCTCGTGAAACCCGAGATATGTAGGCAACTCGGAGACCAGAGTTCGGTCAAATTCATAATGACAATAACCCTGCTCTTTCTAGGTACGACCTTTCCAAAAGTTTGATTTTTTCCAGTCAGGACAAAATTGGCTTTACGTCAACATCTTCGCCCAAAGACTCTTTCATCATCTTTGTTCGAAGAGGGGCAAGTTGTTGACACCCAATTTTGGCCCTCCTTTTCCCATAATTAATTTTTCTATGCTTCTTAGTCCCGAGGATTTTTCCAAAATAATTTTCTTATTTTTATATTAATTTTTTTTATAAATTTTGGCACCAATAATCATTTTTTTAAAATAATTTCCTTTACTTTTTATAATAATAACTACTAATAATGTTGTATCTTATAAAATCACCCCAAAAATATTTTATAATTCATTCTCTTTAACAAAATTTTGGTATAGTAACTTTTATTTCAAACTCTAAATGAAATTTTGTCGTATCGCTGTAGTATTTCCTAAATACAGTTCTATCGATTGAGGATCGCGATTACGTGTATCAAAATCATTTTTTAAGTCAGCTATATGTATTTGAAAATTAATTGGGATGAAAGAAAGCATCGTTAAATTAATTAAGTGGAAAAAATGATTAGGGAAGATTATATTTTTCCTACAAACTAATTTATTTACCAAATTTTGGGCCAAACCCTTATTTGTTTCAGCCCAAAAATTACTAACCCACTACCCAATTTCTCCAACCCAGCCCAATTCCTCCTAACCCACTACCCAACCCCTCGACCCGGCCCAAAACCCCCCCCACTAAACACACCCTAATTCTTTGCTCTACTCCACTTTCATCCAAACCAAACAAACCCCTCTCACTCCACTTCAGCCGACAGACCACCCCCCCCCCCAAACCCTTTTGCTCGTCACCTCACCGCCAAGACCCGCCGGTTTTTGCTTCGTACCGGCGGGCAAACGGCAGCGGTGCCCTCTCCATCACCTCACGTTGTCCCTTCCCCTTTTCGGAGACTTTTTACAACCTCGAAAAGACCACCGCCGCTAGACCACCGGATAATGGCAAAATCCGGTGGTCTTCACCTTTCTCTCCTCCACTTTACAGCCATCCCCTCACCCTTTTTGTCATCTCAAAAACAAAGCTGTAAAGCTTCCCCCGCCGCCGGCTACAAACCTCGGAAAAGAGGAGACCCATCGGTTGCCCGACGGATGCGGTCTTAGTCCGACGGGTCCGAGCTCTACACCTCCGACCCGTCACCGTCTATTTCAAATCAACCTGAAAAAAAAGAGGTAAGCTTCTTCCCTTTTCTCTGATTTTTCATCATTTCCTCTTGCAACTGGTCTTTCCAAGAATTCAAATTTTGAATTCTTGGAAAGAAACCGTTGGAGCCCTAAAATTTTGGCTATAAAAGGACGAAAAAAGGACAGCTTAAGGATCCTATTTTTTTTTTATCAGACAACGATCCCATTTTTTTTTTATCAGACAACGACCCCATTTTTTTTATCAAACAAAGATCAGAAAAATTATCAACGAACAGCTCACAACAATTGTTCTCCGATTGTTCACTATCGATTTGCTTATACTCACTACTCGTTTCGCTCCCTTTGTTTCGCTTGCTATTCGGATAACCGAAGTTGGAGTCGGAGTTAGCTAGTTTGAAACTCAACACTTGACGGCCTCAATCGCTGCCCAACACAAGGTAAATCCTATCCCGTCTTAATTACGTTGGTTTTAATTTTTTGTCAATTGTTTGTCATGTGCTTAGTCGGAATGATGGCTGGCTGTTTTTAGGCATGAAAATGTGAAACGAAAATCAGTTCTAGTCATTTGGTTTAGAATATGTGTTTGTGAAGTGTTCACAACTCAAAACTTGGCTTAATTGTTGTAAATGGTGTTGTTTGTTTGGTTTGAATTATCGTGGCTAATTGGAAGTAAAATAGTTGTTGGTTTGTTCGGTTGTATTTATAGTCGATGGTGTATTGGAAGAATGTTCATAATCTTGAATTAGCGTGAAACGAACCTCAAGAGGCTTCGAGTTTTCCGGATATATACGGCTGAATGTTTAAGGACATTGTTGTGATCATGTGATGATTATAAAGTTAGTCGATTAAATCATTAACTTAGCCTCGATCTTTGTATTATGTTCGTTATCATTTTCTTTGGTTTGTTGGTTGATTTTCGTTGGAGTTTGTAGAGCATGTAGTTATCTCGCCGTGCCTTGTTCATAACTACGTAAGGACTGCCTTTAGCATATAAAATTATATGAGTTTGGTTTGTTGTTTTCGGATTACTAATGGTTTTTGTTTCCTCTTGTGAAAGTTTTAAAGAACCTTTACTATTAGCCGTTTAAATAACCACGGAAGTAGGTATCAACGGTTTTACTTCATTTTGCCTATTCTTGTTTGAAGCTTTTCAAAAGAAAATAGTTCCAAGGACTTGCTTTTTCTCGTAACATGATAGGAATCGAACTTAGGAATGAATCATTTGTCTCAATATTGTACATGGCTACCTTTGTTGCGTAACTAGAGATTAGGATCATTGTTTACTCTTCATAAAAGTTGAGTTTTCTTGTTGCTTTCCCTTACGGATTGAGTTGTAAGAGTATGTAATCATCCCGTCTTGTTTTAATCACAATTAGGGGGGGGGGGGGCTGATTTTGTTTGAATCGGAAAGGGCATATGTATGCTATGTTTGAGTTTCTTGAAGTTTAAATTCTTAAGTTAAAAGTTTCAATAGGTTTGTCACTTTTTTTTAGTCCCGAAAATGTTGTTTAGGATAGGAATGTACATATCATGATTATGTTTCCGGCGTTTGTTGAATATTGTGGTTTCTAACTTTTCTTTAAACACCTTAATCCTAGTAAAAAAGTGGTTAAATTAGTGTGCATTGTTAGAAAAAGAGGGCTGCCCGTATTTTCATTATTTTGGTTTTAACTCGGGATCAATTTCGGGAATACTAGCTTAAGGAATTTATCATGAGCTAACGTAGTAGTTTGGTTCCCTTTTTATCCTCCCGTCATTAGTGTTGCCTTACTTTTTGAGGTGATTTGTTCATAGCACCTTACTTTTTGAGGTGATTTGTTCATAGCTACTTATTTAATTAAAGTGGATAAAAAATAATAAGGTTTATATTGCTACTTGTTGTGTACATTGTTTTCTAATAATCAACTAGTATCGAAGTTGTTTGTTTACCTAAGATCGTTTGTTTATAAAACATGAAGCAAAAATATGGTTACATGACGTCTTTCATATATGCTTGTGTATTTACCGAATAGCATGTTTGTTTTCCTTATCACTTTATTGTTAAGCTTGGCATATTTCTACATTTTGTAAACTTTGTTATGCAAGTTGCTAATCCTTATCTCTTTTTTTGTGTTTCATGTACACCCCGGAGAGTTGGAGTTCTCATTTGAAACTCAATCTCGGCCCAAATATGTTTTGGGTCGAACAACTATTAGGAACTATCGCGGTGTTCGGAGTCACTCATTAGGAGACTAGTTCCTCCAAAGGAACTTAACATCTTAGTCCTTTATTTTCTATATGCTTTTCTTATTACTTGAATTTGTTTGACTAACCTTGTATTATTAGAATATGTATTTTTCTTTGTGATTTTGATTAACGTTTATTCTCCGGTTTATATTTTCATGGATTACTCTATTTAGCTTAAAATTTTGAAAGTAAGTTTCCTTCACTTTTTAGTTTAGGCAAATGTTTCGGGTTTCTTTTTTTTTAATACTTTAAAATTAGTGGTTAAACACTTTCAAAAAATAGTAATAAGAAATGGTAAATAGTGTAGATTTTTTTTAGGATTAATTAATTTAGGCTTTGTTTCAAGAAAACGTGTTTCAAATAACTCGCGGTAGATTTCAAAAAAAAATCAAAAATATTAATTAGCGATTCAATTTATTTTCAAACAATTTTTAGTCATTCTTAGGCCTTAGATTATAGAATGCTTTCGTCTAATTTAGGCAAGCCTTCTTTATATATATTAATAACTTATGTATTCTCTTATTCTAACCCCAATATTTTACAATTATTTTTGCTATATTCTATATATATATATTTTGAGATTTTCAGATTTTTTAAGGCCTCAAAACGCAAGGCATATATATGTCATAGGCTATCTACTACAAGGTATATATATTTATATTTTTTACTTGCTCATTCTTCCTACTTAAATTATACATATATTATTTTATCACAATTACATTTACGTACATAATATTTTCTCTCATATTCAATGCATGTTCATTTTTTACCTTATGAATAAAAGTCTCCTTTACATGAAAACAAATAATTTTCGTTCTCTACTCAAGTCTTCAAATTATTCTTTTACATGAAATACATTTACCAAAACAAATATGATTTTTCTCTTATATCTTTTTTTTTCTCTATCATCGGTATACCTATTTATTATATACTTTTGCTTATCCAAATCTTTTAAATAATAAACTTTCGCATGATTTCTTATATATATTTAAAATATACATACGTCATCCTTACTTTCTTTTTTAACAAACATGTCATAAACTTTCTCAAACTCTAAAAACTACATATTATTTTTTACTTTACAAAAAATATTTGTATAAATAAATGTTTTCATTTTGTTTACATAGCCTTTAAATATATATTCTTATAAATCATAAAGTTCTACATACTTTAATTATAATTACGATAAAGGCAGTGCTATTAAACTTTCATATATTTTGGCATGTACGGACATATGTTTCATCTTTTTACCATAAGCATATTTTATATTTTTTGCCTATTGTAGTAGCATGTGACATATACTTCGAGTTTTTTTTTCTTTAAATTAAGAAAACATGTTTTTATCACCTTTTTAGCAAATAATGAGCAAATAACTTTCCCAAATATTTTTTCTTATCTGTGTTTAAGGACTATCTTCGGATAGGCTCTGAAGGGTGCCTAACACCTTCCCTTCGAGTAACCAAAACACTTACTCAGAATCTCAAACGTTTCGCAGACTAAAAACAGAGTTTTACATACAAAATGGTTTCCTAAGTTTCCTAAAATTTAGGTGGCGACTCTAAACCCTTTTCCAAAATAAAGGCAGAAAGAGCCGGATGTTGCAAGCATATTTTGGCCAGTTCAAAATAGGGCGCGACACACCCCATATTTTATTGTAAGTGCTTCTGCCTGGCCACAACTATCACAGTTGATAGGGATAGAGTATGCCATAATTAAATCACCCTGCTCATTTTTTGCCACCCCTCCAATACCTGTTTTTCCAGTGTCTTTGTAGTAGCTACCATCTGTGTTGAGTTTAATGGTACCACTTCTTGGATTTGTCCAGCTCACAACAATGCACTTCTTAGTGTGTCTCAACTTCTCGATCTTGAAACACATAGTTGCCCAATTTTCAGCAGTGTCAATGTTGGGGTAGGCATCATAGAGGACAACTTTTATGTTCCACACACAATTAGAGACCATTTTGTAGGGTTGTAAGGCTCTGTCATCTCCAAACTTACAAGCAGCCCATGCTTTCCAAATTTCCCAACAGATTGTGATTGGAGAAGCTTGCAAAATTAGAGCATGTACCTTATTTTTAGTCTTTTGACTCCACCATTCATTGAAGATGCCTCTGATAGGAATGTGTTGATGAATAATCCCAAGAGGGGCACCCATAGTCTTCCAGATATAATTTGCAACCTTCCCTTCTGTGAAAACATGTTGAATAGTTTCTTTTTGTGGCACTCTACAACAAATACAATCAACATCCTCATTGAAGGGGAGTTTTCTGTAGAATATTCTCCAGCACAAAAAAGATTGTTTAAAAGGAATAGCCTTGTGCAACAGGTTGTTGATGACATTATCAATTTGTCTGTGACTTCTAACCAATTGCCCTGCAGATCTATTAGAATATTTACCATCCTCAGTGATGTTTCAAATAGCATAGTCTCTTTCATTTTGATTACCAACTTCAATGGAACTAATGTACATAGCTATTTGACTAGGAAGGGTGGTGTAAAGCTTCTGCATATCCCACCCATTTTCAGTCCTAAAGTCCTTGACCTTAGCTTTGGCACTGTTTCTAGTGGTGTAATCTGGACAAATTTGGATTAGAGGTCCTTGTTCTGTCCAGTTATCCCACCAGAAACTACATTCCCCAGCATTAATTCTCCAGGAGATGTGTTTTTCACATTTATCCCTAGCCAGCAGAAGATGTTTCCAGGCCTGAGAATTCCCTGCAACCCACTTCTTTCCCACTGGATTCATCCTTGGACAATACTTAGCTTTGAGGAAATCCGACCATAATGACTTGTTAGCCCTAGTAACAACTAAACAAAAAAAGTAATTAAAGTAGCTATGCGTGCAATTAAGAAACACACAAAATCAAAATCGAAGAAAAACCAAACAACAAGCAATAAATGAAGCCTAATACCATTAGTGATTTATAGAAAAGAAGAAAGGAATTTATTTTTAAAATAGACATTGCGAAAATCATAAAAGAAGCTTTAATTGGACCTAATACCATGAGTGATTTCCACCCAAAAAAGAAAGAAAGAAAGAAAAACTTATAAAAGAAAAATATAAATGAGAAAAGAAGCTTTAACTAGACCTAATATCATCAACGATTTTCAAAAAGAAAAAAGAATAAAGAAGTTACAAGTGAAACATACAAAGTTAGAAAAAAGTCAATTGAATGGTGTCCTACTAATTTTATGATTAAACAAATAGAGAACCTCAACAAAAAAAAAATGAATTGCAAACACATTCAATAAGTATGACTTTAAAAAAAAGTTTCATTTCTCCATAATTTTTAAGGCATAGGAATATAAAATTTGAATCACATTTTAAATTTTTTTAGAGCACATTCACTATTACATTCAATTTTCGAATAAGGAATCAAGAAATGAAATCTGTGCGAAATGAAGAAAAATCTAATACCGCCAGACACAGTCCATCTCTGAGTCCTAAACCGCGTGTCTAAAATTTTACCCTTAAACCCTAAATGACAAATTTATTAGAACTCAGAAACCTAGAAATATCAGTCGCATATGCAAACATAAAAAATAGCAACAACACAATATACAATTAATTATAGTATATATATTAACAAATAATCGTCAAATTAGCAAAAAATAAAAATCCTAACTCGGAAAAATTAATTCAATAAACCCTAAAACAGTTAACACAAACCCCAACACATGAACAAAACAATTAACATCAAAATTTATCAAAAATGAAAACCTTAAGTAGAAAAATAACTTAAAAACCTTTAAAAATAATTAACCCCAAAATCTAACACACAAATACTACAAATTTTATAAGAAAGGAATAAAAATACACATAATTGAATAGGGATGCTTAGAATATGACATCTTTACAACATTTAGATGAGACGAGACAAATGATATTAGGCTTGGTGTTCAATCATTCGCCCGTAACTCTCTCCTCTCTCACGTCAATGAACAAGTGAAATATTTACGAAAATGAGTTGGGTTTAAGGGGTTATTTAGTTTAGTGGGTCGAGGTGGTTAAAAGAGGAAACTTATTATAATGATAATTTAATGTGAAATCGGGCATTTGAGGGCGATTTGGAGGAAACCCTAAAATTAAGAATATATTTGTTAATTTTATTAGTAGCGGATATAAAAATAACAAGGTAGTATAATGGATAATAGAGCTAATAAATGAAAATAGAGGGGTATATTTGCTCCTTTTTTAATTTTAAATAATTAATGTTAATAAATAAAACTAAAATTATTCCATCTGACCATAAATTGATTGATTTAAACTATTTTTCGACACAAGCAAGTTAGAGTTAGATTTGAACCAAAAACGAAAAATTGTTAGCGTCAACGGATAATTTATCTTTCACACTCAGCTATATAAAAGGGTGTCTAATAAGGGTGTACATGGACCGGGTTAGTTCAAATTTTTTAAAAACTAAACTAAATCATTAGTATCGGATTTTTAAATATATAAACCAAACCAAATCAATAAAATTAGGATTTTCCAACCTCGGATTTTTTTGATTTCCTCGGGGTTTTCGAGTTTTTTCGATTTTCTCGAATTTTTTTCCGATAAAGTCTTCATACAAATATATAATTAATTTGTGCTTCAAATATTTACTTAGTCCTAGCAAGATACAACTATCTAAGGTATTTCTTTAAGAAATAACACAAAATAGAAATGAGTAATAACAATAAAAAATTCAATCAAAACAATAATGAAATCGCATAGAATAAAAATTGCATATTAATAAGTCATAATAAATATAATAATAATTTAAAAGTATTAAGTCATGCTAAAATAAGTCTAATAAGTATTAAGACTAAATATTAAACAAAAAAAAAAATAGTTTATGTATTTATCAAAATTAAAGAATAGATATCTAACATGATTGTCATTCCTATTGTTGAATTGAATATTCTTTTGTTAGCATTAGTATTGATTTTGGGTTTATTTGAGTCACTAGTATCTATGGGTTATAAAAACGCATTGGACCATTTAAAAATTCTAAGTTTAAACTTGAAACAATATGTTGAAAGATAAAAACTATGAAATTTTTTAAGAAATATTTATAAATTACATCACAATAAATTTTTTTATGTATAAAATATATTTAAAAATAGTATAAATGTAATATCGGGTTGGTTCGGTTCGGTTTGACTTTTTTTTAGTTAAAACCAAACCAAACCAATTATAATTGATTTTTTTTTTCCAATACCAAACCAAGTCAAACCAAACCATTAGTCGGATTTTTTTTGCGGTTTGGTTCGGTTTGTGATTCGGTTTTGTTCACCCCTAGTGTCTAAGATAAAATATTTAGCTATCAACAATGATAATTGACCTATACGCACAATATAATTTTTTTGACGGAGAGTGTTGGAATGGTTGCTACGCCATTACTTATATCAACAGCAATAATAAAAGCCCATGCCATTGGCATGAAACCAGTACATGTTCATGAGAACATTTAACAAAAGGCATCAATCAATGAATATGTATGTATAGTTCATCTGAACTTTGAGGGGTCATTTGGTAGGATAAGATCTATTAGAGAATTCAATATGTATTAGTTATGGTATATTTAATTTTTTTATTTGATAGAATTTTCAACATATGTATAAGTATAACTAATAGCAATATAACTATTATAGGATATATAACTAATACATAATTCATAATACCAGTAAGACGAAGGCTATTAGTACATGAATAAACATAATTATAAACGAAATTGCCCTTGAATGAGAAATCATTCCAATAAGAAATTTGGTTTTTCTGATAAATGGATTGATATGATTGAACGATTAATCTCTAATGTCTGGTACTCTGTTATTATTAATGGTGTGAGAAAAGGATTTTTTCACTCTACTAGGGGGCTTAAACAAGGTGACCCTCTATCCCCTTCCTTATTTATCCTTGGGGCGGAGGTCTTATCTATAATGCTTAACCAACTGCCCCACATTCATCCATACAGAGGTTACAATTTGCCCTATAATAGTCCATACATTACTCACCTTGCATATGCAGATGATGTTATTATTTTTACCTCCGGTGGTAAGAGATCTCTAGAATTGGTTATGCATCAACTTCAAAATTATTAAAAGTGTTCTGGACAAAGGATCAATCGTAACAAGAGCTGCTTCCTGGTAAAACTCAAGACTGCTACCAATGTCATTCAAAGGATTAAAGAGGTAGCTGGTTACAAACATTCTAACTTTCCTATTACTTATTTGGGTTGTCCTTTATATGTAGGGAAACAATTGATTGCTTACTATAGTGATATGATATCCAAATTGGTGAGAAGGACTACCGGATGGCAAGGTAAACTTCTTTCAGTTGGGGGCAGAGCTACTTTAATCAGGCATGTCTTACAATCTCAACCTACTTATCTTTTGTCTGCTATAGACCCTCCTAAGACTGTTTTGTCACAATTTGAAAATTACATGGCTAATTTCTTTTGGAGTTCTATTGAGGGTAAAAATAAATATCATTGGAGCTCTTGGGACAACATGTGTTTTCCAAAAGAGGAAGGAGGTCTAGGCTTTAGAAGTATTTTTGATGTAAGTAAGAGTTTAACTATGAAAAGATGGTGGAGGCTTAAAACTTGTAATTCTTTGTGGGGTACTTTTATTTTAGCTAAATATTGTTCTACCCACCCAGTTGCTTCTACTATTCAACCTACCCATTCTCTTGCCTGGAAACAATTGGTCCAAATTAGAGATCAAGTAGAAGAACTTTTAATTTGGAAGATCAACAAAGGCAATAGTAATTTATGGTGGGATAATTGGTGTGAAATGGGTGCTATAACTCATATTATTCATCGAAATAATTTTAATTATGCTCAAATTGTCAGTGATATTATTACTAATAGAAATTGGGATGTAGATCAGTTACAACTTCCTGAATATCTTGTTGAACATATCAACTCCATAGACATTGGTAATCAGGATCTAAATGATACTCCTATTTGGATTCCTAATAGTGATGGTACTTTTTCTACTGCTTCTGCCTGGAGACATATTAGAAAGAAAAATGAGGTTTCTTATCTTTTAAAGAAGATTTGGCATAAACTATTACCTTTTAAAATGTCTTTTTTAATGTGGAGATTTTTGAAAAAGAACTTGCCTTTTAATGATACTATTGCTAGTAGATTTAGAATTGAAAGTGATGCCAGATGCTTTTGTTGTCCTATTGATCAAAGAGATACTATGCATCATACTTTTATTGGTGGTAAAATTGCTAAAGAAATATGGATTTTTTTTGGAAATCCTGTTGGGATTTCATGGGAGGATATACCTATCAGGTGTATGCTTAAAAAATGGTGGAATATCAAGCCAAAAAACTCACTCCATCAAACTATTCTACAAATTACTCCTGTAGTAATTTGTTGGGAGATATGGAAAGCAAGATGTTCAGTCAAATATGGAGGTAACAGATGTTATACAAAGAGAATTCAATATAAAATTCTTACTCATCTGAAATGGGTTGTCTCCAAAGCAAAGAGTAACACTGAATGGAGCTCGAGGTGGGTAATTATTTGTCAACAGATTATGAGTCTTACTCCCAAAATTGAATGTACTGTGGTTAAATGGTTGAAGCCTCCTGAAAATTGGGTGAAGATCAACACTGATGGAAGCAAGGATGCAAATGGAAGAGCTGGAATTGGAGGAATTTGTAGAGATCATAGAGGGAAAATTATTATGGCCTTTGCACGAAGTGTTGGTATGGATACTATTAATATGGTCGAAGCCAAGGCTGCTCTAAAGGGCCTGAAATGGTGTTCTCAAAACGGGCATAGCAAGGTAATTTTGAAATGTGATTCTAAGATTGTGGTTGAGATGATCAAGGGCAACTACAATATTCCTTGGAAAATGAAGAACATCATTACTCATATTCAAAATATATCAAGTACTATTACTTGTAAAGTTCGACATTGCTATAGGGAAGCCAACCAAGTCGCAGATGCCTTAGCAAAATGGAGTATTATAAATGAGGATTTGAATGTTTTTGCACATGCTCATCTTCCATCAATGGCTGTGGGACCTTATAGACTTGACCTCATACAAATGGAGTCCTTTCGGCATAAGCAGAGGAAGAATTGTTTTGTATAGAAATGGTCCAGTTGAGATGCTAAACTATTATTTTTTGCTCATCACGCTGGATTTGTATATTTGTGCAAAACTTGTATAGTTTCTACATGTGCTTTATTTTTTGCGAGCAGTCATTGGCTGCAAAACGGAACAGAGGGTTGACTTTATGTTCCTCTCAACTTTGTAATCTCTGATTTATTGATATAAAGGTCATGCCACCATACGGCGATAAATTAAAAAAAAAAAAAAAACAACAACAACTAATCTCAATATTATTCGTACACCCTAACTCGCCCTGAAATGGTTTTCAAAATCTTCATGAAAATATGAAACACACAATTATTTTCTTTCTTCAAAAGGGGACAACAAGGCCTGCCTAGCTAGTATCAGTTCAATATTTATGTTGAATAGGAATTGTTAGCTACTTAGGGACGACAATGGTACGGGGACGAGGCGCATTTTTGCTACAACTTATGAAATTTCATCAAAATAATTACAAATAACTTATGTTATAAACTGCACATATTGTATAAAAAATACTATTCGATTGTTAGTATAAGTAGCTTAATCTTTTACTAATTAAGACAATGAAAAAAGTACAAATTTGATTCCAATTCTCTCAACGTTATAATAAGCCAGTGAAAAGGCAATGCACAAAAATTTACACCTTTTGCATTGCACAAGTGACATGAAAAAACTCATGCAGGGCAGGGCGGGTTGAAATCACACGAAAAGTTATGCGGGGCGAGGCGGGTCAAAATTTTGCGGGTTAAGGCTCAAGCCCCGCCCCGTTGCCATCCCTGTTTCGCATTAACCCTAGATTAGCAGCCTGATTTCAGCAATGAACACCTGTGACCAGTACAATTTTGGATTTAAGTCAAATATACGAGGTAAGGAACTTCACTCCAGTACTATATAACTACTAAATATAATAAATTGTTATTCTACAAGTTATAATAGAGGTACTGTCATCCTTGCTATATTCTGGGAATTTCTCATGGAATGTACACTAGCATAGCATAGCATAGCAAAACAAGCAGAATGACTGAAAATAAAACCATAATCATAACTTTGATTGGACTTAACTTAGTCTTTACAACAAAAGGAAGATACTAAAAGCAACAATATTAAAGCTAATCTGTTTTTGGGCAAAAGCCATTGGCACTACACAGGAGAAGGATCAACAATTATATGCCTTAGAGGGTTTTGTACATCACTTCCACTAGCATGTTTGACAAATTCAGCTGGGGTTAGAAAAGAACCATGACAAACACAAACTATCTTCACGTCTTCTCCCTTCTTGAATTCGTACAAGAATCCTTTGATCTTTTTTCCATTTGGTCCATCATCTCTTGTGGTAACACAAGGCATGTTTAGCATGAACTTTTTAAGCACCTCTTTAGCTGCTGCACTTTTAGCTGCACTTTTCTCTGACAAGACTGGTGGTTTCTCATTAGTAGTTTCGAGGGCTGCTGCTACCAATTCCTGCTTGTGCTCCAATGAACCGCCATTGGCTACAGGTCTCACATCAGTACTATCAATTGGCCCTGCATGCAATGAAGACAAGTGCAAGGTACAAGGATGAAAAAGGAAGAAAATTCAGGTGGATAAATCAATTAATTTTTTTTTGATACCTTGAATAGGTAGTTGGCTTTCAAACTCAGTCATACCTGAAGAACCACTTCCTTGTGATCCACCTGAAGAAGGCAAAGAATTTCCACTCACTTCATTTTCCTTAACAACTCTAGCATTCTCCAAATGATTTTTTTCATTCACAAATTTTTTCAACAAATCTCTCGAAAAACACCCTTTCCCTATGTTTTCTTCACCTTTCTCCATGTAGAAAACAATCTAAAAATCTTTTTTTAAAAAAACTTTCTTATAAAATGGGAATAGAGAACTTCCACAAAAGTTTGAAAATCATTTTCATATAAATATTAAAAAAAAATGAATGCCTGCAGAACACATTTGGCCATGAGGGGATTTTATATGAGGGTGGGGAAGTAGAAAAAACGTGAAGGGGGGTATTTAATTTCCGTGGGTTTAGTGAAAAGACAAAACAGGCCCCCTGGAAAGTGAAACGTATTGCATCAGAAACTGACACGTGGTAGGTTGTAGGAGTAGGATGACCCACGTGGTTTTAAGAAGGAGTTTCGGAAAATGATATTCCCTCCGTTTCAATTTATTTGAGCTACTTTCTTTTTTAGTCCGTTTCAAAATTATTTTTTTTTCCTTTTTTAGAAACTCTTTAATTCTAACTTTTCACATGGGATATTCAAGATCACAAGATTAAAGGATATTTTAATACATTTGGCATATCTTTAATTTAAGATCACATATGTTAAAAATTTTCTTTACTTTCTTAAACTTCGTATCAAGTTAAAATAGGTCAAATAAATTGAAACAGAGTAAACATATGTTAGCTAGCTAGAATCTAAGATGTAACCGACCAAAAGTGACACGTGTCAGTTCGTAGTTATCTTAATAAGAAACAGAATGGCCCTGCAACGTGTCTGAAAAATCCCTGCCTCGTAAAACCGCGATAGTTCACACTACAGATGTGAAAATTACTTATATTTCTTAATATTGATGATTTAATAAATGTTTTTTTCTCACTTTGGTTGAATATATTTTTTCTACTTTTTTTTGTTGGTCAATTCTATTTACTACTATATTATCTGATTTTACTTCTGTCATTTATGAACTTAATAAATACTTTTTTTGGATCACTTAACTTGTCATATTTTTTATTACACACTTTTAAAAAAAAACATTAACTATTGTATTATTTAATTAAACTATCCTTATTTCTTACTCATTAATATTTAATACTTTTTTTACACTACATTAATATCTCTCCATATTTATGACTAAAGGTAAAGATGAAACAAACAATTAATTATGATTTTTAAAACGGAGAAGGGTCAAATATACCCTGTACTATTAGATATAGTTTTAATATACCTCTCGTACTATTAAAAATAGTCTAAATATATTCGTCATTATACTTTCAATTCAAATATACCCCTCTCGATATACTTTGGGTATTAAATATACCCCTCCTATTAAACTTTTATGCCGATTTACCCTTATTTTTTATACTCACCCATTTAAACCATCTCAATTCCCTCCACTTTAAGTTCTTTTCTTTTCTTGTAGTCATTTATTTTCTTTTCTTCTCTTTTTTAATGATCCGCTTCTCATGAACCCAAACTCTTTAAAGTTTTTGCTCCACCTATTTCTGAATATTTTTTCGTTGACATTAATGATCTGTTTATCAGATCTAGAGATTTTTTTCTGCATTTATATATGATTTATCTTGCTTAGCTGATTATTTTAAGTATAAGTTTAAACATATGATATTTGACCAAAAGATGATGGCATAAAAAAAATATTTTTTCTTGTATATCAAAACTTCAAAAATTTCCTATAAAGAAGTTTATTCGTTGTGAAGTCAAGGAAAAGTTTAGATGACATGGGTATAAATTGTGAATATGTGTATTATTTTTGTATGAATCAAGGGAGTGGGTCGGAGATGAATCAAATAGGTGAATTTGTAAAGTGAATCGCGCAAATATTTGTTGACACCCAATTTTGACCTCTCTAAACCTTTCTTGGGCTGTTATTTTACTAGTTATTCTTATTTTTAAGCTTAATTTTCCTCGCATATTGCTCTTATCTGCTAAATAAATCACTTGTTTTATCATCGTCGTTATGTTTTTAAATTCGTATATAAGTTAAATATATAATTTATTCCTTATTATTACTATTCTATCGTAAATTTTGAATAATATTACGTGTCATTAATCTTACGTTTATGCGTAATTTATTTATAATTTTAAATAATATATATACATTTTGATAATTATCATTAATTATTTTTGTCTACTAAATTGTATATATGTAGTATTTTATGTACTAATTATCGTTAATCATTATTTTGTTTATCAAATTATATATGGTTTTATTAATCAAATAGCAGCCCAATTACATTTGGTCTTCCAAATTTATTTAAATTCTAGCCCCTTTCTATTCAATTCATTTCAATTATAGCCTAATTTGAACTAATCTGGCCCATTTTTAAATCCAAATCCAATTTCAATTGACCCAATTGTGTGATCTGACCCGCGACCCGGATCCGACCCAAGTTTCATCTGAATCTCAACCGTCCATCCAAGAGGATCAACGGGTCAGATCAACCCTCTTTTCTCTTTCCTTTTTAATGATCAACCTCCCCCAAACCCTGATTTTTTCCACTTCTCCACCAAACAAGCCGCCACCCTCACCCCTTCACACTCTCTTCTCTCTCGTCCTCTTCACCATCATCAGCGAACCCCGATGCCGGCACCACCATCTGCCACCCCCAACAGTCTCATCTCCGTCATCCCTTTTCTCCCAAAGTCACCAAATCAGCCGCCCGCTTCTCCTTCCTTCTCCTCTCTCTCTTCTCCACCATCGCCGCTGGTAAATTGCTAGCCACGACGGTACAGCAACCACCCTCACCCCTCAAAACTCTCTCTCTTCCCCTCTCTTCTTCTTTCTTCACCGCTACCACTATCGCCACCGGCGAACTGCTAGCCGGGCGGTCCTGCGCCCCCCTTTCTCCTTGTTCTCTGTCTCCTCTCTCCTCTTTCCCCCCATCTAGCGAACCCAGGTGCCGAGACTGCCGTCGTCAGACAGCCACCAAAACCCCACCACCTCCATCACCCACCGTCGCTCCACCGTCTCTGGTGAAGCGGCCACCAACACGCCTCCACAGTTTCGTCCAAACCCCTCCAAAATTCTCCCTCCTCTGATGAAATCTGAGAACCTCCGACGAGACAAGCTTCGGGACAGAATGTCGAGGGACCATCGGTAATAGGATAGCATTTTTCAAGGCAAAGGAAAATTGCCCTCCTCCTGCTGTCTCCATATTTCAAAGTTTTGGGCTTCATGACCGATTCTCCGGCTTCGGTAATACCTTCTGCATCTAACCGTTCTCCTCATCTAAAACTGTGAGAACCATTTCGTAGCTTGACTATGAGATTCGATATTTGATTGTTATTTAGGTGAAAAATTAATTGGGTATTACTTGTTAAGATATTCAAACCATCATCCCGTCGATTGTGGTTAATGTTTGTTCATAATTATATGTCTAATTACATATATGCTTGATTAATCTTCAATTTGAAAGTATGGAAATCATGTAATCACTCAATGTGTTTGTTTCTTTGTCAATTCAAGTCATATGACAACTTTGCCTACTTGCTTATTCCCTTCTGCTTAAGACTGACTCATGGCAGCTTGGATTTTTGTTATTCTTGGTGGAGTTGACTCTAATAGCTAATTTTTCCCCCTAAATTGATCAAGATAGTTGTAATATTTGTCTATCTATGATAACTCTACCTTATTTCACTCTGTTTATTGATATTTCCTTCCCCTTAATTAGTTAAAAACATTCTTGAATGCTAGTCTATTTTGGTAAATTTTGATAGTCTCAAATGATTATTTCCTTTCTTGTTCTAGGCTTAATTGTGACTGCCTTTAAATCTATTTTTTACTTGCCTGATCTCATGTTTCTTGCCTATTCTGTCTAAGGGAAATCTTTGTGATTTTTCCCCTTAATTATTTCTGTGACGAGTATTTATGGTAGGATTGGTTTCTCCTTACACCCAATTAATTCAATTTGCTTTAATCAAGGTAAGACTTATGTGATTGATGATTCTTTTCCTTGATTGAGTATGACTACACTTGACTATTTAAACAACTCTTTTCCTCTCCATTAGCATCACTGAGACTTGACAGACACTACTACTCATATTTTTAACTTCTCTTCTTGGTTGATAAGGGCTACTTATTGCTGATTGTAAAGGCTTTGAATATTTCCTATTTTTTGCGGATAATTGGTTAGTATTTTATCGATGCAGATTTCAATTCATATGCATGTTTACCTTTAGTTTGGAATATGTATCCATCTGTGTTTAGCCATGACTGTTCTGTGATTTGTTTATAAAAGCATGTCTGTAGGATGTCAATTTAGAACTTATATTTCTGTTTGCATTAAACCATTGTTAGCATGAACTTGTTAGTTGGCTTATGTTGTTTGACTGGTTGGTTTATATGATTACCTTTGCTTCTGGCCTGGTTTTGTTGTATTTTGTGGAATACGGAGGTCCTAATGTATTCCCATGCCTCGACATAAGCACTGCCTAGAATCCTTGAGATTCTCAGGAACTCTGACATGTCGAGGGTAATTTCATGGGTCATACTAGGATCTTCCGAATCCTATGCTATATTTAACAGGTTTCTATTAGAAGATGGTTACACAATGAAGAATTGCCCGAGATTTGAGAGCTTCCAAAGCTTAGATCTGTCTTATTTTATTTTCACATTCATTCATTGGTCTGTAATATTATTGTATAAACTTTGATAATAAATGAAATACTTTAGGGGTTGCTATGGGGGAGGGGAAAACTATGTGCTACGTGTTCTATCTAATTGAAAACGTAGAAAGCATGACTATAGACATTAACTAAATGGCTTGTTAATTTAACTTAAAATGACATATCAATAGGTTTAATAAGGAATTTCCAGCATATATCAATCTGGTATGCTAGTTGTTATGTACGTCTTAAATTAAAGTTATGATTCTTACGTTCCTTGCATGCTCGTACAACTTTCATTTTTGCATGTTACTCGTAATTTCTGCCGAATAACTAATATAACATAATTAGTTACCATGTCTATAGGATGCAAAAAATCTATTTTAGCATAACTAAGTTAGTTATCATGATGTAAAAAATCAGTTTCAATATTTTAAAATGAATTAGTTGCCATGTTATAGGATTAAAAAAATCAGTTTTCAGTGTTTTAAAATAATTAATTGCCCAAAATCTGTTTTTGTATGTAAATTAATTAGTCACCATAGTTATAGGATTTAATTATATCTTGCTGATAATTTGAAACGTTCATATTATAGTACTTTAGAAATCATGCCTATAGGATTAATTAAATCGATTTTGAAGCATTATCATATTTAAATCACTTTTACATATCATGCATATAGAGATAATTTGAATCAGTGAAAAGCATGCCTAAAGATCTAAGAGTATAATCGGCCCTTGCTCATGCATGATTTGTTTTGTTCCTAGAATTATGCATATAGGAAATCTAACCATTTGTGGTCTGCGCATTTACTGGAATTGTGACTGTAGCTCATTTCAATGTGATTGCATTCTTTTAGAAGCTTTGGCCTGTCAGTGTCTCTTCCCTGACATAATTAATTTTGGCATATTAATCATCTAATTAATTAAGAGGCTTACGTGAAGTCATTACGTGTTAATTGTGGAAGTCCTACTTGTTTTGCTTGACGTTAAAGCCCGAGTCTAATTAATAACCTTAAGACTTTCATTTGTCTAGACCCATATCCAAATAGTAAGTTCAACGCCTCTTGGACATTAAGTCGGGACGGGTAGGCATCTTAAGACGCGTTAGTCTTTTCATTTTTTTAGTGCGCTTTTAGGTTAATAACAATCTTAATAACTAACTTAGGTGGGTAGATCGACGGATATGATGGAAATCGACCCGAGCAGAATACGACAATGACTTTGAAATTGTCTTCGATAAATAAGCCGGGCGCTGATCCGAATAGGTTAAAATTAACCTAAGTTTGTTTCTCTCTATTTGTTTGGGGTAGTTAACTAAGTCACTTAATAATTAGGTCTCTTTTCCTATATCATTGTGTCACTTCTGGCTTCTCGCTTATCTGATTTTTCGTTTATTTATTTACTTGCGTTAATTCATGCATGATTTTCTCACTTAGATTTTAGTAATTAAATTGGCTCAAATACTTGTTTTAAAATAAAGTTTTACTTGTTTAATTACATAGTCTTTAGTTTAATTAATCGACCTTTGTTTATCACATACTCCCCACATAAATAATGAATCCGGCAGGGACCCACATTTGTGGACCTCGAAAGGTGCTTAACACCTTCCTTTCGAGGTAACTTGAACCCTTACCCGATTCTCTGGTTGCGTAGACTTAAAATAAAATTTAATTTAATTAGTTAGAACGGTGCCCTAACGCGCCTTAAATTCGTTAGGTGGCGACTCTTCACTCTTTTTCATCCTAAAAGAGAGTTGTCACGTCGAATTCCGCTTTTCGCGAGAAAAATGGGGCGCGACAATAGTTACATTTGATGATAGGTTATTTTTATTTTGAAGCTCATCACTTGTTCGTTTATAAAAAAAATAAAGGTAAATCGTCTTTGTAAGAAAAAAGGGGGGGTTAAATTAGCATAAAAGTATAATAAGGAGTATATTTGAATCGAAAATATAATGGGAGAGGTATATTTGGATCCAAAATATACACTACTAAAAAAACTGCGAATACCGACCTCAAAATTACCGACCTCCTATGGAAGTCGGTAATTTCCGACCTCCGGAAGTCGGTATTGTTAAAAACAAAAAAATATTTTATTTTCTTAAGAAAACCGACTTCAAGATGTCGGTTTATTTAGAAAAAAAATGCGAAAAAACCAAATACCGACCTCCGATGGTCGGAAACTTTCCCAGAAAAAATTAAAATAAAGAAAAACCGACCTCTTGTAGTCGGTATCGAATTAGTAAATAAAAAATAAAATTTAAATTTATCTCAATTAAATATAAAAAAATGAAAAAAAGAAATATTTTTAATAACTTTTAAATAAACCGACCTCCGGATGTCGGTTTTTTGAAAGATAAAAAAAAACAAATTAATACCGACTTCCTGATGTCGGTAATATTAAATTTACATAATTGATTTTATTTACCTTAAATTATTCTCATAGTGACTTCCCGAAGTCGGTATTTATTTTTTATTTTTTATTTAATTATTTTATTTATATTATAAAATAAAAATAATATTAATACCGACATTCAGAGGTCGGTATTATTTATTTAACATAATTAATTTTATTTTCATTAAAATTAAAGGTAATACCGACCTCCGGAGGTCGGTATTTTACTTTTATTTTCATTAAAATTAAAGGTAATATCGACCTCTGGAGGTCGGTATTTTACTTTTATTTAATTATTTTGAATAAAATCGACCTCCGGATGTCGGTATTACCTTTAAAATATTTGTAATAATCACTATTTTTCTATTGTGTATAACACTAAGGGGTCGTTTGGTAGCTAGTTAAAGTTATATAGGTATTAGTAATGTAGATATTAGTTATGAGGTAATCTATATATTATTTGTACATGTATTAGTTATGTAGGGATTAGTTATTCATGTATTAATTATACAAGTATTACTTATTCCACCTTCTATATCCTGTATAAGATAATACATAGATTCCCTCATAACTTATACATCGTCTTGAATATACATATGTCTCGTCTAGTGATGTATATACGTATATATATATATAGTACGTATTCAAAAGCTAATTAACCGATCGATAATACATATTCAAATACGTAGTATGGATACGTCATATATTACGTACATATGAGTTGATATACGATTATTGAGAAATGTAATTAACCAAGTCCTATATATTATATATAATAATGATCCATCGTCTTGAATATATGTCTCGTCTAGTGATGTACGTATCTACATAGTACGTATTCAAAAGCTAATTAACCAATCGATATATAATCCATAACCAAGTAGTATGGAATATGTTGTATATTACGTACATATGAGTTAATATACGATCATTGAATATAATTAACTAAGTTATTCTATGTACTATAATGATCCGTCGTCTTGAATATATGTTTTTTTGTTGCGATATTGTACATATATATATAGTACGTATTGAAAAGCTAATTAACTAATCGATAATCCATCCAAGCAGTGGAATACCATTGTATTACGTACACACGAGGTAATATACGATTGTTGAGTAATGTAAATAAGCAAGTCCTATATATATAGTAATGATCTGTCGTCTTGAATATATGTTTTTTTGTGGCGATATTGTACGTATTTATATAGTACGTATTCAAAAGCTAATTAACCAATCGATAATCCATCCAAGTAGTATGGAATACATTGTATTACGTACATATATGAGGTAATATACGATCATAGAGTAATATAAATAATCAAGTCCTGTATATTAAATGGTCCATCATCTTGAATATATATGTCTCGTCTTTAGTGATGTATGTTTATATATATAGTACATATTCAAAAGCTAATTAACTAATCGACAATTCATCCAAGTAGCTAGTGGAATACATTGTATTACGTACATATGAGGTACTATACGATGACGATCGTTGAGTAATATAATTAACCAAGTCCTATATATTACTGTCTGTCGTCTTAAATATATGTCTCGTCTAGTCATGATGTACATATATAGTACGTATTCAAAAGCTAATTAATTAATCGATTGATAATCCATTCAAGTAGTATGAAATACATTGTATAGTAGCATAATCGTTGAGTAATGTAACGAATCAATAATGTATCCGAGTTTATGAAATATGTTGATGATTAAATAATTTTTATTAATTACTTTTAGTTTTTTTAAAAAACCGACCTCAAGTGGTCGGTTTTATCAAAAAATACTTTATTTTTTAAAAATACCGACCTCAAGTGGTCGTTTTTTTTTTTTTTTTAATTTTATTACCTAAAAACCCTAACACCCTAACACTAACACTCACACTCACACCACCCACACCTCCGGCGCCCCCTCCCTCCGAAAACATTCCACCGCTGCCGCTGCTGCCGCTGTTGGTGCCTTCCACCGCTGCCGCTGCTGCTGCTGCACATTGCTGCCGCTGCTGCTGCTGCACATTGCTGCCGCTGCTGCTGCCGCCGCTGCTGCTGCACATTGCTGCCGCTGCTGCTGCTGAAGGTTGCTGCCGCTTCTCCTGCCGCTGCTGCTGCCGCTGCTGCTGCTGAAGGGTGTTGTCGCTGCCGCTGCCGCTGCTGCTGCACATTGCTGCCGCTGCTGCTGTCTCTGTTGCTGCTCCGGTGGGGGTCCATCAAGGTAAGTAATTTTAATTTTCTTGTTAATTAATTATAGTTATTAAATTAGGGTTTATCTTTGTTAATTTTAGTTACTAAATTAGGATTTATCATTTAACTAGGGCATGTCATTGTTAATGTATTTGTTTAGCATAAGTGTCAACACTGGTTAATCCTATTGATGACAAAATTGATTTTCTTGGAAGATCAATTTATGTCCACCTAGTGTTGACACTTAGTCTTTAATTAGTTATAATGTATTTGTTTAGCATAAGTGTCAACACTAGTTGATCCTATTGATGACAAAATTGATTTTCTTGGAAGATCAATTTATGTCCACCTAGTGTTGACACTTAGTCTTTAATTTAGTTATAATGTATTTGTTTAGCATAAGTGTCAAGACTAGTTGATCCTATTGATGACAAAATTGATTTTCTTGCAAGATCAATTTGTGTCCATCTAGTGTTGACACTTAGTCTTTAATTTGATTATAATGTGGTTGATTAGTAAGTGTCAAGACTAGTTGATCCTATTGATGACAAAATTAATTTTCTTGCAAGATCAATTTGTGTCCATCTAGTGTTGACACTTAATACTAATTAGCATTAAGTATTACCCTTGTGGCCCTGTGTGGCCTTGATTATGCCTCTGGACCATAAATGGTGGGTTATTTGGGAATGTCCGTGAGTCTCGGACATCGATATCTCGATTATAGAGCTGGTTATGTATGCTGTAGAGCGATTGGAGCCTGTGCAGGGCCAATAGGTTTATTTGTGAGCCATTGGGCTACTGATTGTGTTTGGCACATCATTATCATGCATATAAACTGAAAATATGAACTAGTGACTTAAAATTATGAAATTTAGTAAGTCGAAATTTTGAACTAATGACTTAAGATTGTGAAGTGTAGTTAGTTGGAATTTTGAACTAGTGA
>QJPP01007095.1:0-117607 GCA_003996215.1 Jaltomata sinuosa | reverse complement strand
ATATATGCATTATCAAATATGCAGGTGGGCAATTCAAATTGCAGCAATTTGCTGCCAATTTTATGGTAAAATATCGACAACAAACCGACCTCCTGAGGTCGGTGTTTTGGGTAAATTTTCCAGAAAACCGACATCAGGTAGTCGGTTTTTTGAATAAAATTTTTCAGAAAACCGACCTCAGTAAGTCGGAATCGCGTGAAATAAAAAATAAAATTTAAATAATACCGACCTCAGGAGGTCGGAATATCAGAAAAATAATAAATTAAAAATTCAGTAATACCAACTTCTGGAGGTCGGAAAACCAGAAAAATAATAAATTAAAAATTAAACAATACCCACCACTGGAGGTCAGTATATTATATTTTTAATAATATTCTTTTTAAAAGAAATTGACCTCTAGATGTCGGGAAAAAAAATAATAAATAAAAATATAATTAAATTAAACCGACTTCAGGAAGTCAAAAATAAAACAAAATAAAAAAAATATTAAATTCTTAATTTTTGGATTTAAAATTAAAACCAACATCCGGAGGTCGTTATTTACCGACCTCACGATGTCGGTACAGAAAACCAACCAAGCTTTTTTCGACTAGGGCTTTCGAGTCGGTTTTTCAGGGAAAACCGACCTCAGGATGTCGATTTTTTGAGATCAGTTTTCCCTGTTTTTTTAGTAGTGTATACTGTAAACGACTAAGTTTCGTTTCTGAAAATAAGCGATCAAGAAAGGAAAAATAACGATAAACAATAATATTTATATTTCAATAATTTGTGCGGGGGTTGCAATCTTTATAAAATCTTATAAAAAGATGTAATCCTCTGATTCTTATCCTCACGTTCCTTGATTTGTTCTTGATTGACAGAATATTTGTTGGATTTTCACCACGAATGCGGAGCGAAGCTTTAATCACAATCGTGGAGGTATGGAAACTTGCGGCTCAACACTTGGAGATGAAGACTTCTTTGTATGCGGAAGACTTGCGGATCACCACTGAAGAGCAGAGCTTTTCTATGTATTTCTGTCTATGTTCTTCTGGTCTTATGAAGACCCCTTTATATAGGTGTGAGCTAGGGTTTTTGGGGTATGTTGGTCTTCAAGTAATTTTAGAGGACCTTGGGCTTGAAGAGCATGAGTTGGGCTCGTCTTGTCAACTTAACAGACTGACCCAAATGTGATTTGAACTTTATTTAAGTCATATAATTTTAACTTAAATATTAATCCCACTTTATTAACCAATAATTTAACTCGGTCAACATATCATGAATTTAAGATTTAATCCAAAATTTAATATGAATTTATCAATAAAACTTCACTGTCTACAAATGCCCCCTGCTTCGAGGCTTGTTGGGGTGCTCGACTTGTCGAACATCTAAAGACAAGGCTTGAAGTATTCGTGAAGCAAATATTTTTTTTATAGTTTATTTCTTGTGAAACATTTGAAACTTCACAAGAAATGACTATGTCGATATGTCGAAGCTATCCAAATTAACACGTACCGGAGTTTTTTTTACAGCATTCTCTAATTTGCAAGAGATTGCTTGGCTTTCGGTCATTTACCGACTCGTTTTTTGGTTTGAAGTGTTTTCAGCCTATGGAGAATTATCGCATAGTATTTCTTTGTAATTTTATGACTTTATTAGGGTCATCAACTACAAAATTGGTTGGAGAGCAAGGATCGCGTTTATAAGCTTGATTTGATGATATGAAGCTCTTGATTTCGACGCATGTGTTAAGGTGTTGCTTTCCTTGATGTTGAATACCTTTACAGTAGGTTCTCCTCCAATTTTGCTCGATCATTTGAACAAAATGTAAGGACTTCGAACCCTCCATACGTAAGCCTAGCCTTATTAGAAGGCTTTTCAAACTCTTCATATTTGATTCCAACGGAAACTTTCCATAATTGGCTCCAATGGAAATTTTCATAACTATAATTTTCCATAATTTTGATTCCAATGGAAGTTTTCCATATTTTGGTTCCAATGAAAACTTTCCATAACTATAATTTTCCATAATTTTGCAATTATGAAAAGTTTTTATATTTTTCATAATTTTGGTTCCTATGAAATTTTTCCATAATTTGGTTCCAATGAAAATTTTCCATAACTATAATTTTCCATAATCTGTAGGAATTAAACTTACGACCCCGTCTTTTGATATCTATAAATACCCACGTTCCTACGGTGGTTGATTGTCAAGTTGCGGCATCATCAAGTTCCATTGAGCCTGTTTCTATCAGGTAATTCCTCTTTCACATTTAATTTTCGTCACTTTTTTCACAGCTCAGTGCGACTGTGGTAGAAAATTCATATCTTACTGTAGGAAGACTCAAATTGTGATCCATTTGATTTTTCAGAAACTAGACTCGTAGAGTTACGACATATCTCACAATCAGATAGCTCCTAGATTCTCCCAGGTAATTTTTTGAATTTAGCCTAGAATTCTGATGAGCCGATTGCACCAGCTTCATGTGGCCTTACAAAAAGGTATTGTATCTTGACTTAGGAATAACGAAACCACAAATGTCTTGCAGCACTGGAAAGAAGAAACGTGAAGTTATGACATATCCGAAAATCAAAGCCAAACTCTTTCTCGATTGACGAAAATTAATTTTTGAAGTTGGTCTTCAGATCTGGAAGTTCTTATTACAGATCTATGCAGTCTCCCCAAAACATCTGTATCCTTGTGTAGGAGCGTCCAAATGATGATCGACTTGATTTTGTAGACACTAGACTTCAAAATCTACCACATATCCAAAAATCAAGGCCAAACTCTTTCTGGACTAACGAAAATTAATTTTTGAAGTTAGCAATACAATCTTGCAGGTCTTGACTTTGGACAGCAATCGTGAGCGTGCTTCTCCTTTTTGTATCTTTTTTTTTTTTTTTTTGTAGGTCTGCCTGAGGGTGTAAATGGTCTCTATTTCAGATCGAGGAGATGCAAGGGATGGCCATATAATCGATGAGGTATACCAGCTAGCGTGTTCCTCTTATGGCTAGGCGAGAAGGAGGTGTGGAGTGACCATATTCCGTCTTTGGTGCTCGAGCATGTGGCGCATCTCATCCTTGCGACTTGATGAAAAATATATTTGGAAAAATCGCATTCCATAATTGGTACTTGAGCATATGGAATATCTCATCCTTGCAGCTTGACGACACAACGACTGCATGCTATCCTTGACGAGCAAAGCGCATGGAATATCCTCTTCTTTTAGTTGGCGGCTTCTCTTCAACATCCAAATTAGAGTAGTATTTGTCACGATGAGCTGAAGCATGTATATGGAAAAAGTTTTACCATGCTGTTACATCATCTCCTTTTTATTGCAAGTTTACAAAGGAACACAAATAGTCTCAATATGAGACCAAGAAGATGTAAGAGATAACCGTACGAATGGCCAGGAACCACTTGGTGTATATTTTCCTATTGCGGCTTGGAGAGCTAATATGTGGTGTATATCGTCATTGACACTTGGAGAGGTTGACACTTAGAACGACCATATTGAATCCTTGGTGAGCAAACACATGGCGCATTTCATCCTTACGGCTTGGCAAGAAAGAGGTTGGGAGTAGTCCTTCCTAACTTCAGCAAGCAACTACTTGGCGCATCTCAACAAGAATATTTGTTTCTTGAATAGGACCGATGAAATTGTAAGCCGCTTGATTTGTCAGGAACTAGACTTCAAAGGGAGAGACATGTAAAAAAAAAAAAATCAGAGCCAAATTCTTTTCGGATCAACTAGAGTTAATTTTTTGAAATTGATTGAGAGATTTGCTGCACTGACTTTCCAACTTTAAGTGCTCTGGCCACAACATTCATATCCCGAGATGGAAGCGCCAAAATCACGAGATTCTTGTTCCATTGGAAAGATAAATCACATAGCTACAACTTGTGTAAAGATCACGACCCAAAGATCTCCGGATTTGTACAGTTCCTCTTTTTTATCTTTTTTTTTGAATTCTTCCTTACTCAACTTTTCAGCTTTGAGTGTCTGTGGTAAAAAATCCATAACTCATAGTAGGAGTGCCAAATCACAAGCTTCTTATATCGTTGGAAAGAGGACTCCAAGAACTACAATCTGTATAAAAATCATGGCAAAACACTTTGTGGATTTGTACAGATTTCAATTCGAAGTCAGCTAAGAGTCTGCCGCACTCGGCTCTTCAGCTTTGTACGTCTGTGGAAGAAAACTCATAACTCATAGTAGGAGTGCCAAAATCACAAGATTCTTACATTGTTGGAAAGAGGACTCCAAGAACTACAATTTGTATAAAAATCATGGCCACACACTTTATGTATTTGTACAGATTTCAATTCGAAGTCAGCTTAGAGTTTGCCACACTCGGCTCTTCAGCTTTGTACATCTGTGGACGAAACTTTATAACTCATAATAGGAGTGCCAAAATTACGCTTCTTATATTGTTGGAAAGAGGACTCGAAGAACTAAAATCTATATAAAAATCACGCCCAAAGGCTTCGTGGATTTGTACAAATTTTACTTCAAAGTCAGCTCAAATTCTTCCTCGTCCATCTCATCAGCTTTGTGCGTCTGCGGAAGAAAATTCATAACTCGGAGTAGGAGCGCCAAAATCATGAGATTCTTATTCCGTTGGAAAGATGACTCCCACATCTACAACATCTGTAAAAATCATGGCCAACGGCTTTATGGATTTGTACATATATCTCTTTGAATTTGTCTCAAATTCTGCCTTGTTTGCCTCTTCAACTTTGCACGCCTGCGGAAAAAATATTCATAACTCGGAGTAGGAGCACCAAAATCATGAGCTTCTTGTTCCGTTGCAAAGAGGACTCCGAGATCTATGGCTCATGTTAAATTTACATCCAAAAGCTTTACGAATTTGTACAGATATCTCTTTGAAGTGGGCTCAAATTCTTCTATTTTTGTCTCTTCGCTTTTTTTTGCACGTTCGAAGATCCTACCATGACGTCTTTGCAAATATGAAGGTTTTAACTTGCGTAATTTACCATTTATTGAAATATTATAGTCTTCCTATCAGAGCAATTTCATTTTTCATGGAGATTTACCCCCGATTGAATCATCAACCTTCGGTGAAAGTCCCAAGTTTGACGAAAGAGTACTTGAGATTTAACCTTCATGTGCCAGATCAAGTGGAAACATGAGTTTTTTTGACACTCATGCAACTGAACCCAGAATGAAATTCTAAGCGCCTATGTACCTCGGTGAAGAGGATCAAGTCATAACGTAGTTCTGAAAGAGTTTTTTTTTTGTATCCTAACTTTTGTCTAGGCTGCCTCTTGCGAGGTTTTCAACCTAGCGGCCTTTTTGTGTCCTAACTTTTGCCTAGGCCGCCTCTTGCGAGGTTTTCAACCTAGGGGACAATTTGATTTATTTATTTATTTTTGGAGACGTACACAGTTTATACTCTTGCGAGCCAGGAGTATTCAACTTGAAGGTTCAACTCGTTTTCATGGAGCTTTGCAACTTGAAGATATGGCTCGAATTTTCATGGAGTTTCGCAACTCGAAGATATGGCTTGAATTTTTTAAGAAATTTGCGACTTGAAGATCTAGATTGTATTTGATGATCTTTATAAATTGAAGATTTGACCCGTATTTGAGGAGCTTTACAAATTGAAGATTTGGCTCGTAATTGAAGAGCTTTGAAACTTTGGACACTCGGCTCGTATTTGAAGAGCTTTGAAAGTTGGATATTCAGCTCATATTTGAAGATCTTCATGACATGCATTTTAGGCTCGTGTCAAGGAGCATTATAACTTGCAGTTTAGGCTCGTGCGTTGAGGAGCGTTTCAACTTGCATAGACTCTTCGATTTCAGTTTCGGGTGAAAGATTGCCCCCATCCTCAATATCATCAACTTTTTCTTCATGAGGCTCAAAGTCGTAAAACCCTTGATCTTCACTTGTAGCCATGCTCAGTTCCATATCATGAGCACAAGTTGCTAGTTCTTCAAATGTTTTAGGTTTTATGCCTTGAAAAATATAGCAGAGACCCCATTGCATGCCTTGAATGCACATCTCTATACTTGAAGCTTCACTAAGTCTATCTTTGCAGCTTAGACTTGCGTTCCTCCATCGGTTAATGAAGTCAAAAATCAATTCTTCATTCCACTGACGCGTGTTTGTAATCTCCACCATGCTTACGGTACGTCTCGTGCTATAGAAGCGATTGAGAAATTCTTGCTCCATTTGTTCCCAACTATCAATGGAACCAGACTCAAGGTCTGTGTACTAATCAAAAGCATTACCTCTAAGGGTACGAACAAACTGTTTGACAAGGTAATCACTATATGTTCCTGCATTGTTGCACGTTTCAATGAAGTGTGCTACATGTTGCTTTGGATTTCCCTTACCATCGAACTGTTGAAATTTTGGGGGTTGATAATTGGCAGGCATCTTCAAGCTATCAATCCTTGCGGTGTACGGCTTCGCGTATGTAAGGGAGGATTTTGTAGCAACCTCGTACTTATCTTGATGGTCCCCATGATAAACTCCTTGATTTGATCGATTGGAATCAGCCCTTCAGAGGAAGCTTGAATCTCCTTAGCATGTTCCACTTGCTTTGCAGGGTGATCAACCATCTCTTGTATTTGCGGATGCTTTCCAGGTGCATGACTGGATTCTTCATCCATCATGCCTTCCATCCTATGTGTTAACTTAACAATTCGAGCATCTCGATCTTGAACATATTTGGTCAAGCCTTCAATAGCTCTTGTCAAGCTCACAAGTTGTTCTTCTATGGACGAAGCGTTAGTCACCATCGCATGCATCACCATCGTAGATGATGAAGAATAACATCGATTTTCCCAAATATGAGATGCAGATATATTATGCGAAATAGATCCAGTGCTTAAGACATCGTCGTCGGCTAGAACAAAGGACTTCTCAGACGTAGATAAGCTCAGTTGGGCAAGAACCCTTTCAACCATTTTGGTGATGTCATTTCCTTCTTTTGTGGGGTTTGCGGGAGACTTCACACCTTTCAGAGATGAACCAAAGACAACATCAGATTTGGATTGCACTTGTGAGGCTTGTTGTCCCAGCAATTTGGCTTGGTTCCTTGTGGCAGGTCCCATGCTTCCCGTAGTAACATCAAGGATGTTTTCCACCACAGCAGAGAATTTAGATCCAATAGCTTTTGCGGATGCGAATTCCGAGTTGACCTTTTTGGAAGCCATCTTAGTGTTCTTGAACTTTGATTGCCGGAGAGAAGAGATGAGAGGTAAAGATTATCCCACTGGGCGTGCCAATTTGTAAACGACTAAGTTTCGTTCCTGAAAATAAGCGATCGAGAAAGGAAAAATAGCGATAAACAATAATATTTATATTTCAATAATTTGTGCGGGGGTTACAATCTTTATAAAAAGATGTAATCCTCTGATTCTTCTCCTCACGTTCCTTGATTTGCTCTTGATTGACAGAATATTTGTTGGATTTTCACCACGAATGCGGAGCGAAGCCTTAATCACAATCATGGAGGTATGGAAACTTGCGGCTCAACACTTGGAGATGAAGACTTCTTTGTATACGGAAGACTTGCGGATCACCACTGAAGATCAGAACTTTTCTATGTATTTCTGTCTATGTTCTTCTGGTCTTATGAAGACCCCTTTATATAGGTGTGAGCTAGGGTTTTGGGGGTATTTTGGTCTTCAAGTAATTTTAGAGGACCTTGGGCTTGAAGAGCATGAGTTTGGCTCGTCTTGTCAACTTAACAGACTGACCCAAATGTGATTTGGACTTTATTTAAGTCATATAATTTTAACTTAAATATTAATCCCACTTTATTAACCAATAATTTGACTCGGTCAACATATCATGAATTTAAGATTTAATCCAAAATTTAATATGAATTTATCAATAAAACTTCACTGTCTACATACACGTCCCACCATGTGGATTCTGTTGTTTATTATATGTGCTAATTTTTCTTACATGCATACATATAGTGGTAGTTTAGATCTACCACCATTTTTTCTCTCATCCTGATCCACAATCATGTTAAAGGTTTCAATACATTTTCAAATGTCAGGGATAAAAAAGCTTTGCGAATAAAAGTTCATTCCAAGTATCTTGAAGGCCAGGCAAACACCAATGGGTACAATCAGCATAGCTAACAGGGTTTGCTAGTTGCTCTGGTGTCAATGGACTCCATTGCTTCTTGTAAATTGATGTGTGCGCATCTTTTCTGTAACTTGATAGTTGTGTTATGTTGAGAAACGTTATGGGTACTTCTGATTTACTAAATACTTCTCTAATCACTTGCATTATGCTTTTGCTGCAATCTGATCCCCAGTAACTCTGATCTTCTATCATCTTTGTTTCGTTGTAACAATTCCTATCAGCTTCACCTCCCCATTCTATGCTTCTGCCAGATTGACAAAGATTTACGTCATACTTAAATCTAAATGTCAATCCAAATTTTACAATATTATGTGGTATTAATTTATAACTGCAACATATGCTTAATTTGCTAGACCAGTGAGCAACTATTGGATCAATCTAAAAGCCGTCCTTTTCCATTTTGGAGTCGGATTCCTTTGATCAATCAAACTATGACCATCAGATCCTGCATACTTTTCTTCTTTATTGAAAAATAAGATCAAATAAAGAACAGAGAATAAGGGGAGATGGAACCTTTGTTTTGGTCATATACTTTTGTTTGGTTGGGGAAAGGAGGAGTAGAACCAGAGTTGTATATGTATTATGTAATAGTTACTCACTTGTAATGAGAAGGTGACATGCTAGTAAAGAATACTCTGGTTTTATTTGATTTCATATGCTTCTTCACCCATTTCAACATACTCATCATTGTCATGCGATAAGCATCCTCTGTGGATACTTCCACTATGTCTTTCATTTCATCCTTGAATGACCCTTCTTGCCTGCATCAATTAAACATTGAATGCGGGTAAGTATTTTCTCAAAGTACACTCTCTTCGTGCACACACCTAAAAGGAAATAGAGAGCCCAAGAAATTACAAAATCTTGAATGGCATTCCAGTCATCCACCATAGGTAAGTGTTGAACACAATTATGTCAGCTCCTTTCCACTTTTTTCCATGCTTATTTATTGAACCTTTCCGGACAACTCTATCAGTAATCCTATGTATGACTGCATCATCGGCATTTGATTCCAGTAGAAATGGTGCCCAATAATATTCAATTCTTGCATTGTAATCCTGGAATATTAAATTATCATCATATCAATGTATTCATAGTATGTATCGTAACATGTACGTTAAATGTGCTAGTAAATTGTAAACACCTTAGCAGTGAAAACAGTGAGGGAACCAAGAGTTTCCATGGATTTGGCATTCTGGGGAATGAGTCGATGGAGAAGGCAAACCATGGAAACAAATTGTCCCCTGTTCAAGGAATCGCCAACGAATAACATCCTCTTTCCTCGAAGGCTTTCCAGCATTAATGTCGCATTGAAACTGCCGTAAAAAGATGTCAAGAAATTAAAGGCCCATTGTTATCAAAATTAGTAAAGCTCAGCCCTCATTGTAGCAGCCTTGTAGGAACAAGTCCAATACATAACAATTACTCCTTCCGTTCACTTTTACTTGTCACTTTTTGACTTGACACACGCATTAAGAAAATAATTATAAACATCGCTATTTTACCATAGTACCTCTATTAATTGATGATTATTATTGTGTCTTGAAATTAGTTTGGAGAATAAACAATTAATGTTAAGAGTAAATAGGAAGAAAACAAGTTATCCTTCTTTGATATGTCAAAAATGATAAGTAAAGTGGAAATTCAATTAGAAAATAAGTGACAAGTAATTCTGAACGGATGGAGTATATTGAGTCAATGATAGATAGAGCAGTTGAACTAAAAAAAAAATACATTATACGTTATCAGACTGAGACAGAGTAGAATATGTATTCAACATATTACGAGCCGCTAACATAATTCCGGTTGAATCCTTATAATTTACAGAGAAACACATAAATCCAACTTAATTAATACTCCCCCGTTTTAATTTGTTTGACTTATTTTGACTTGATACGAAATTTAAGAAAGTAAAGAAGACTTTTGTAACTTGTGGTTAAAATTAAAGATATGTCAAATATACCAAAATACTCTTTAATCTTGTGGTTTTAAACATGCCATGTGAAAAGTTGAAATTAAGGAGTTACTAAAAAGGGAAAAAGTCATTCTTTTTGAAACGTACTAAAAAGAAAAGTAGGCTAAACAAATTGAAATGGAGGGAGTACTATTCTCTCTGTCCGTGAGACAGCTGAAATTTCGAGAATCACCCAAATTTTTTATTGACCGAAATTTCTTTATATATCTTTTAAGTTATTAGTTATTGTGATTTATAGTACTTTCTATGTAGTTGACAAATAAATAAGTTTTACTTCAAAAAGTTTAAAACTCCTACTTCTGAATTCACGATCAAAACTCTTGGTGCGCCACATAAACTGGGACATAATACATATAGTGTGACTTTTCTTTTTATAGCGGTGGTGTTTGGATTACTTGCACGAACCTATATTTTACGAGGTAGGCATGATATATTGGACATGGGTAAGTAATTGAGTGACACAAACTAAGCGTACCTTGGAAGAGAGCAAAAATGAGGTTGCCATCTCCAATGTAGATAGTCCTTGTCTTGCCGGCCATGTTGTTGGCAAGTTAACTGTGGTTGTATGTAAGGACACTCATATTCCTCGTATAACGGCCGGCTCTTGTTCTCCCAAACCCACCTTCCGCTGAACACGTCGCAGTACTCTCCTTCTCTCTCTCCAATAGCAAATGCCAGCTTCTCCTTCTTCCTCTCTACCACAACAATTCAAAACACATGAGTCAAACCGTTCACACAAATATAATTAATACTCCGCTATTAATTGTAAGTAAAATAAAATACTTAACACAACCAGAATGTGAAAAACTTTTACACTAATAAGCTAAATTCATTAATATAAGGAGAAATCTTGTAAACCAAAGCTATCAAAAGGAAAAAAAATGTGTGTACTTGAATTACTCACTGATTCTTGAGATGGAATTGTAATTAGAGCCAGAGAGTTTGAGATGACGTTGGCTAAAAATGAAGGTGGAGACGTCACTGTAAAGAAAAATAATAAAAATGATGAAGGCTAATAAAATCAATAGAAAAGGAGAAAGACGAGCTTTTCTGAGAAGAGAAGATGAAGAGGGAGGTGACTTCATTTCTCTCGAGCCTTTGGCTGGTTGGTTCACTTCCTTTTTCATGTGATTTTAGTTAGGGGTAAAATCGTCAATCAAAATAGAAACAACCACCGAGTCGTGTGAACAAATACTCTTTATTTTAGTGAAATTTGCCCTTTTGATAGCTCCGTCCACTTCTATCCTGTTTGGATAATTTTTTTAAAACATATTATTTTTAAAAGTATATTTAGTAAAAAATAGTTTTTGTTTGGCCAATAAATTTTAAAAATATTTTTGTGCAGTAATTAATGTCTGATCAAACTTTTAAGAGTATTTTTAAGTATATTTTTCTCAAAAAGGCTTTTCAAAAAAAGTGTTTTTAAAAATAAACTATTCCCTCTGTTTTAATTTGTATGACCTACTTTCTTTTTTAGTCTGTTTAAAAAAAATGACTTTTTTCTTTTTTAGCAACTCTTTAATTTCAATTTTTCACATAGCATGTTTAAGATGACAAGTCTTTAATTTAATATCACAAGATTCAAAAGTCTTCTTCATTTTCTTAAACTCTGTGTCAAGTCAAAACAGGTCAATCAATTTGAAACGGAGAGAGTACGTATTTTAGTTTATGAAAAAGAACTTTTATTATTCCAAAAAACACTTATGTTTTTCTCAAAAGCTTATCCAAACACTTTACTTTTTTAAAAATTAACACTCATAGTGGTCAATGAAGTGGGTTAAAGAGCCTCGAGGCTTGAGGTCTCAGGTTCAAATCCCTGCAGAGACAAAAACACTAGGTGATTCTTCACATCTGTTCTAGCCTTGGTGGACAGAGTTACCAGATACCTATTGCTAGTGAGAGGTGACAGATATCCCGTGAATTTAATTGAGGTACGCGAAAGCTGACCCAGACACCACGGTAATAAAAAAAAAAAACTAATCAAACAAGCTATTCCTTCAACTTCCAGAACCAAATTCTACAAGCCTTTTTTAAAAATAAAAATAAAGGGCTTCAATATTTTTATACGTACGCTAGTATAAAAATTCACTTATCTTTTATGAAAGCGAAAAAAGGATATTTTTGTATAAGCTGCTGTAGAACTTCATTGATACATGCCATTTATGAAACAGAAAAAAAGAAGTTCTACAAGTTGGTGCCCTCGGTGATGTGGTGTATATTACTCCATGTAAAAGAAATTTCATGTTTGTAGATTGGAATTATGTTTGATAGAAATTTTATTAAAATAATATTTTAACTCATGTGGGTTGTTTGTGTGGAGTATGGAGCATTGTTCTGTTCCTAATCCATGTTTGTGTGGAACGTGGAACATTCGTCCTGGTCCGAATAATATCATGTTGAAGGAGGAAGAGAGAATTTTTTCTTTCTTTTTTTTCGGTTAATTTTTCCATCCAACTCTATTGAGAGTGGATGCCTTTGATTGAAATCAAAATATTTACAAATAAAAGAGGAATGCCTACCTGTACCTATTAAGAATAGGACAAACTTCATTTTATGTTAAAGTAGGATTTCTAATTAACTCACAAAAGTTTTAGGAGGCAGAAGACCTCCTCTTCTTCTATACATAGCCCTCAAGGGACATCAAAAGTATAAAATCTATACATGTCTCTTTCCATAGAGAAAGAGTTCCTCTTGGTAATCATTTTAAGAGGTGGCACACCTATCTTGTTAATATTAACTTCTCCTCTATCTTCTCTCGATAAATTTTGATGGTATGTGATTCATATAATATTATCATATTGCAGGCCTCAATTTACTAAGCATTCAGCTACTTTATTCCCTTTTCTATAGCACTGTTATATGCACCAATTATCCAGTTGAAACAACATATCCTTTATGCTGGTAATCTTGCTCCAAAGGTTCCATGGTATGCCAAAATTATTACTAATCCATTCCATCAAAAACTTCTTGATGTCATTTGATGACACACCATTGTAAAACCAATTTCTAAAACATGTAATGAGAAAAGTATTGTCTATGGAGAGAAATACGATTTCTCAATAACAACCTTATTTATTATGATATTTTCTTTTTACTTATAAAGTGATTAGTTATTATATACCTATAATAATATTTAACGTTTAAATATTATTTAACTGATATAAGCAAAGGTTAGCTGGAAAAAACATTATCTTTTTCATTTCTTAACGTTATAAAATGAAAAAAAAAATAGTTTTAAAATCTCAAGACATATGCATATTTCACTAATTAAAAATTAAAAAGAGCTAATACATTATACTAAATGTTAGCACTTCGTCGCCGCATTATATACAAAATTATCAAGAGAGAACGAAATCTATTAAAGATAAAAGTGTGTATTCACATAATATTCTTTTTCATAAATGGTGAATTAAAGTTCCAAAATATTTGATTAAAATCACTAGACTGATAAGTTTAGAGGTTCTATTTCTACAAAGATGGTTGTTACATTACTCAAAAATAAAAAGATAGTTATTATATATGAATAATTTTACAAAGAGTGTACTGTTATATAGATAGTTGTTATTTAAACAAACTGTTTTAGAGAGTTTTTAAAAAAAAAATTCAAAGTCTCCGTTGATCATTGATGTGCAAAAAGTACAATTTGAGTTTGGCATCCCAAACTTGTATACATGATCATTGAGATGAGACTAATTCTTAATATAACATAAAGAAAAAAATTGACTTTTATAATAAAATATTACACCCTCTATTTTAATTTGTTTGTCTTCTTTTCTTTAAAGAACGTTTCAAAAAAAATGTTTTTTTCCTTTTTTGACATAACTCTTTAATTTCAACTTTTCATATGACATGTGATGTTTGGGCAAAAATGTGAACTTCTATTTGTACCACAGGCAGGAGCCTTAACCGAAAAAGCCCATAAAACGAATAGAATATTGTGTTCGCTGAGGGCTCGAACTTGGCCAGATCACAGCCCTTGCGAGGCGACAAACCAACGAGCCAAGGAAGCTATATATATATATACCTTTGTCCTTCGGGTGAGCACTATGTGTTGAGCCCTTTGTGGTAACTTGCTCACTGTGCAATAGCTCGCAAACCACACAGGAGATGTAAACCGCACTAGCAAGCCCCATGCGAGGAGCTCACGGCTGAGTGAAACACGGAAGCTGAATTTGATCTCAGGTCTCCCACATGGAATATTCACCTCTCAATCACTCAACCACCCTTGCGAGCAGTGTCATTTATATTATTTGTACATATGTTCTGTTTTTTTGTTTTAAATTATATATGTAATACAAAATTTTCAATCAATGTCAAATAGCATTCTTTGACATAGGGTGGGTCCGCCCCGGAGGTATGTATAATCAAGAATAGCCAGATTTAGACTTTCTATTTTTATCTTCTTATGCTCTTGGAAACATATATATACTCTGATCCACCCAACCTAAATGAGTTGGCTGCTAACCTTTTTAAACTTAAAGCCATTTTGCCTGTTGCATTCTGTTTTGTCCCGTCCCAATATGGATCTTGTTTGCGATCTAGAAATAACAACTCAAAAACCACCACTGATCGTTAATCAAGTCATGTCCCGCACATGGAATGTTTTTTATTCTAAAGAAATATTGATAAATTATTATTAATTTATTTTGTATGTTAGATAATTCATAATATATATATATATATATATACACACTCTCTCTCTAAAGTTTGTGGTATTTTCAAGTTTTATTTAAATTTAAATTTGATGGATATGTGTGTTCATGAAATTAGGTGGCTAATTCAAAATACTCATTTTTCTGAATCTATAAATTAGATCTTTTTTTGTATGAAGTGGCTAAGAAAATCTACAGGTACAAATATGGATTTTGTTATGTTCGGAAAGAAATTGCTTATACCCAATTTGTATAAAAGTAGTAAAGCTGCTTAAGATTGTTAAACTTAACTATTCGATTTGATGCGCTGAGAGCAATCAAAAAGGATTTTCGGGGTAATGGAGATCAGATTATATGATCAAATAATATGCGCTTGACACTAGATTGATTAATAATGAATATAGTCAAAGAATAATAATACCAATTGATAATAAAGCAAGATTTAAGAGAGTGTGAATCTTACTAAGCTATCTCCAGCATGATTGTCGATCAATGTGGCCATGAAAGTAAGAATATGAGAGCTTCTGTTACAGTGATGAGAATGATAGAATAGTAGTACTGAGAATCAGATGAGATACAAGTAATGGGAGGGGGTGTATTTATAGTCTATCCCTAGGAAATGTCTTGCGTAAATTTCGTCCCTCATAATGACCCATATTTGCACATTACAACAGTTTCGTTCGCCTATTGTAGAGAATCCCAGATTCTAGGGAAGCAGTTATTAGAGAGCTTTATTTGTTCCAGAGACTGGTGAATTCCATCTCCGAACTTATTACTTTGAAACTAGGGGGCCTACTTCATTGCTCCGGACCTTTGTCGGTTAAGAACAATCTTTTTGGGTGCAACTTAAGGTCGTGCTCGGTCTGAGCGCCACTAAGCTGGATTTTGATTGGTCTTTGACAGCGACATGTCACTTTCTGATATGTTTGGATGCCAAAATCGAATTTTCTACTCATACAAATAGTCACTTTCCGGGCATTCATTGATTGCGTTCTGAAAGTGAAAAAATCTTTGTTTTTGGTGAAAAGGGATGAGAAAAGACTTCAGACACTAAGGAAATGACATATGTCCCCTTTCATTAAATGCTCTGGGCATGTGTCAACTTCTGATTGGATCAAATCTGACGCCAGTTATCGAGGCAAATGAGTGATTTTTCCGAAACCTTATAAACCCTTCAAATATTGTTAATATTTTTAATATTTTCCAATGTGCAAGAAAAGTTCAAATATCTTTGGAAGAAGAAGTGCAGAATAAACTACCTGATAAAACTACCTGCATAGATTTCTACTAGATCCTTAGAGCTTCGCTGGCCTCATGTCTACTTAATCTAGTACATAATAGCAAATGTTGCAGCTTATATCGACCAAAACTTTATGTATACAAAAACTATATCCATTAATATTTACAGCTGTAGAAAGATTTCCATAATGGTGTATCACCGTCTGTACCAAAGGAAAAATTAGGATGTCCATACATATAGAAGATTGTGAATTTTGACCTTTTGTAGAATGATCGAAGAATTCAAGGCTTCATATACTGGTATGGGGGTGGAATCATCTTTCTCCCATTACAACCTGCACAACAACATCTTAGTTGAAGCTCTTCCGAAAATTGGGATGTAAATATAGCATAGTATCTATCTATTTCCTGCCGTGGAATCCCCAAAGAGGAGAGGAAGAAAACATCATATATTTTGTCATACACCTTGACGTGTGTTTTTCTGATCTTGTCCATTCTTTCTTCACTGTTATACCTAATGTTTCACTCTATTGGATAACCATTAGTAAGTGAAAGGAGAAAATTTTCATTTCCAGGTTCACGAGGTAAAAGTGCTGATTTAACACACCTTCGAAGTCCCTCAGTTCGAGTTCACGCCACTCTTGGATCATAGCGCAACAGCAACACATAAGATGAGTTAAGAAATCATCACATGAACCTCCCTGAAAACAGAACAAGTGACATTGTTATCAATCAACAGCCCATATACTTTTTTTTTTGCCCCACGGACTCTGAAGCAAATGCCTTACACGGACAAAATGGCAACAATGGCTAGACACATCAGTTCCAACTCAATTGAATGTGAGCCACAATGAAGTTGGTTCTAGTGTTTGCTCAATCCACGTCTTTTATGCAATTTGTCACCTCACAACCATATCTTTTTCTCTATGATTACCTCATGTCTCCAAAACTGACACGCTGGTCTTGTGTGCTAACCATCTTTTTATTGCAAAACATAGGTAACTCCGGTATGCCTTATGCACCGCAATATCTATTGGATGGCATGTAAGTGGCACGTTTAAACTTAAGTGACTTATGAAGGATAATTGACAAAAAGACCATTGTTTATTGCTCACTTAGATGATTAGATCAAACTACTAAGTAGAAAAACTTAGAAGAAGTTTGAACTCCTTCTAGACCTGTTCATGAGAAAATGGATGGGCCCTTTAAGGTGGTCACTAGGAAATTACAGTCGAGAAGTGGTAAGTTTCTTCTACCTCAAGTATGATGCTATTAGTTCAATGATAAGAATACATTTTCTTACTACATTTCCTGTCATACTACAGTTGGAGCTTCCGCTACCAAATTCAAAATTGACATATAATCTTCAAACATTTGGAATAGCGATACATTGAAATACCTCAATATTGAAAAGTCGTCTCAGATGTCTTCTCACACAACAAGTATAACAGCAACAACCACAGAATAAGGAGTATGTCATCAGGTCATTCAGTGCATGTTCACGAGCTGCATCAACAATAGAAGTGTAAGTGTCTCTGATTAGTATTTCCCCTGAAGGCACCATTTACACGTTAATAAACAAGAAGATAGATCAACAGAATACGAAAGTAGGTCACCATCAGTCTCTGCTAAATGCCAGTTTGTCCCAAATATTAATTTAGATGGTCCTCAAAGGAAAATTTTCACGGAATTACTTTTTAGAGCTTACAAATACCACGCCCACTCTCTATCACTGAAAAAAAAACTGTCATTATTTCAGGAGTATTGAGAAATAAGGATGAAGTCCCTCTGGGGTTTCCAGTCAGTGGCGGAGCCACATTCAAGCAAGGGGGTTCATATGATAACCCTTGCTCAAATTTTTCATTATTATACATGTATATTACGAGCCAAAAATAATAAAATGCATGATAAATACAAGGATTGAATCTCTTGACTTGAAAGGGTATAACTTATTTTCATTAAAGTTGAATCTCCTCAATGAAATTTCTGGCTCCGCCGAACAATAAAAATCAAGAGATGAAGTAGATACCTGTATTGAATTTGATCTTACTTGTAATTAGTACACAATGTGTCAGTAACACTTACTTATTTTCCCATGCGACACCAAACTAGCAATTCTTGAAAATATGCCACATGGATAGATGCATGCCTTGAAACCTGTTTAAAGAGAATGAGAAGAGAGGTACTTGAATTTAGTTGCAGGAGTACAGTAGCAATTATCTGATATTGATATTTATGATAAGGTTTCATGATCAACAATATCTTTCGGCTAAAGTGGAACTTAATTAAGATATGTTAACTTTATGCTTGAGAATTTTACATATGACCTATGGACAATATGAACCGAAAAATCAAGTGGTTGATTATAGCTAACCTTTTCCAGTAGTACAATAATAAGATTGATAAGGAAGTATAAATGCAGAAAAGGATAAATTCCTATGGATACAGGAATTTATAAGAATAAGAGGTTCCATTAGCTCACTTAAAAAGGGTTCACTGCAACAGTCAAAGAGGCCAGTCTGCCACTCTGATTTTTCTTGATGTTCAGCCTGTGAGGCATTCACCATATCCACCTGGCCAACTTTTGCAGTTGATACCAACCTGTGGCATGAAACTAATTCTTCAATAGACTGAACATGCTGGAAAAGTTCCTGAGTCCTTAGTGGTACATAAAACTTTACCCAGTTCCTCTGTATGGTTGCGCTTTGAGGGCAAGAAACTTTTCAGTTGGCACATTAATGACATTTTGCGTCACATCAATAAGATGCTCAATAATTCTGCATTGCTTGGGGTTATTGCTTGCTTGTGAAAAGTGCAGCTCAAGATGTAATTTCTCCTTCTCCTCCTCGAGAGCCTCATGGAATCTCAAATCAGGATACCTTCTAGATAGTGACTTCTCTAATACATTTGCATCTTTCTTTGATCGATCAGGTTTCAGTATTGCTCTTTGGGCCTCAACATCCTCTTCGTCTAGAGTGTATTCGCGATGATCACCTTCTACAGCTTCCAAGCTTTCGTGCACATTCTGTAACATTATTACAAAGATGTTTTTGATATCTGAAGAAAAAGTTCATGAAATTGCTGACTAAGATGAAGTGCTCCAGAACATTTTCCAGACAGAGCTAGTGCACAAGCATAATAGTCCGAAATAAAAATTGGAATCAACCGGCAAAAAACCTCAAATAGAAGTAAGTCTTGTGAAGATCATGACAGGGATTCCTAGAAATTACAATTACTGATGCAAAAAGCTAATTAAGATTACTAGGATATGTTAACTTGAAAGAAATTCTCTTCAAAATATTGCCAAAGAATCTGCCACGTCAAGCTAGAATGGATTTTGGATCGACAAATATGGAATTTTGGAAACTTCAATTAACAATGTTAGACAGCTCGGAAGCTCAAAATAAACGATGAAGAGTTAGATCTGTCTTAGGAGTATTGGAAAGTAATAGGCACTTCCAAGTGTGGAGAAATATTAGTTCCTCCCTTCCATCTTATATGTAACACTCCTCTTCTAATTAGCTCTAAAGGATTGACATCTTTTTATATTTAGACACACTTTGATCTTAACGGTCAGATATTATCCTTAGTAACATCTTCTTACAGGAATTGGCATAGCATATTGAAGACCATTAGATACTTATGGAAAGTTATGTACATTTAGCTTATGTGTAAAAGGTTTCTTCTTAAATTGTGTCCAATTGATCAGTGAAAAATAAAATGAAACAGAGGGAGCATTCATTTAGAAACACATTCTCTTAGCAATTCCATTGAAAGGAAAAATTTATTGGTTTCAGTTTAAGCATTAGACCATCATGCAAGACAGTAAGCATATGTTTTACACCTAACAAAAGAAAAAGAAAGAAAGTAGTTTAATGTTTAGATTTGAGCATAAACATGAAGGAATTTTCTAACCTAGGTAATCTAGACCACTAAGAAGCACATTTCACAAGCAAAAAAGTTGAAAATTACTTGCACCTTCTTGATTCAGTGATCACCGTGGGCCCTTGAAACCTTTACCTTGAGGTAGGCCAAAAACTATCATTAAGCTAAATCAAGAACACCACAAAGGACCAAGTAGGAGTTTAGATGTGTATATGAGTTATAGAAAAAGCTTGTGAAAGTCAAAGTTGTGTCTGGGACTGGAATTTCACTTGAAACAGGTTTTATGAAGGTTGAAACTTATGAGTGAAATACCCTATTTCAATAGAAATACCCATTCATCCAAAATAGTGTGTTAGCGAAACACAGAGGCATTCTGGCAGGCAACTATGACTACATGTCCATCTAGTGTAGTGGCTGGGAAGCAAGCTGCCTCGAGCATCCAAAGTTCTAAGCAATTTACTAGTTGAAGGTTGTAAGGATGGACTGCTCCCCATTCAACCACCCACAGTGACTGACTACCAAGCAATCTTCTTCTAGTTGCGGGATAAAATCCAACAGCCAATTGCGGGCTCTAAATAACCAGCTTAGCAATAAGCTCAATTCTTCCCTATCATAAGCGGTGGACTCTTATAGCCTATTTGTCCAACCTTCTAAAATCAATTTATTTTAAAAAGTGCTTTTAAAAAATACTTTCGGTGAGAAGCAATTTGTGTTTGGTCAACAAACTTTAAGAGAACTTTTGAGCATCAAATAGTGTTTGAACAAGTTTTTTCAAAGTGCTTCTGAGTGTATTTTTCTGCTTTTAGAAAAAGTGTTTTTGGGAAAAGCTATAGCTTCTAAAAAACAGCTTCTGCTAACCTTCAGAAACACTTATAACATGGCCAAACAACTTATTTTTCTAAAATAAGCACTTTCTAAAAGAAAAAAAACACACTTTTGGCTTCCCAAAAGCTGGACCAAACAGGCTATAAGTTTAAAAGTAGAATTATATTATTTGCAAATATTCATAGACATAAACTACTGAAGAGTAGGACTGATTTATTCCCAAAGAGGTAAGTAAACTAACTGAGAAGAGTTCAAAGATTCACCATTTTGAAGTGTTAATAGAGAAGAGAAGTACCTGCATTCGAAACTCATGGACAATGGCAATCAAGGGAACGAGCTTCAGGTAGCGATCAATCTCATTCTGAACCCGGCGAAACTGGTAAACGACACTCCAGCCCATGGCAAGCATGTAAAGATAGCTCTTTTCTCTGCAACTGTCCACCAACTCTAAAGCTTTTCGAAGAGACTCCTCTAACCCTTCAAGCGGCTCTGCTGTCGCCGAAAGCTTCATCAGGTCCGTCGACTTTAGCTTCTCTAATAAGTTGCCGATCATTCTCACGTGCTCCGCTAGCTGCTCGCAGTTCCTTTTATGGGTAGTGGCGTTTTTGGCTGCTACGATGATTAGACTGATCAATGCCAGAGCGTTCACACCTGCTACCTGAGCAATGTCTTCCATCTTCTTCTTCTTCTCCAAATTCTTGTGTGAATGCATATGTTTGGCTTTAGTTACATTGAATGTTTTTTCGTCCTTTTGGGTTTGCTTCTTTTACTTTACTTTGATTTGATGATCGAGAAAAAGTGGAGTCGACAGTGGCGCACTGTGCTTGCGAGGGAAATTGAAATTGTCGGTGTATACAAAGAAATCATTTTCGTGAGTTTTTCTTTTGAATTTATTTCTACATTTTTTGTGAATGGATAGGGTTGGAAAATGATCTTTGTCAAGTAATTTTTGGGTTACTGGGTTTGTCATATAAACTTACTCACTCTGTTTCATATTAATTGTCCATGTTAAATATTTATCCCAAATTATTTGTCATTTGTCAAATAAAAAAAAAGTTAATTAAAATTTTCTCATTTCACCCCTACAGAACAAGTTTTTAAGTTCCAAAAAGTTTCTTTTTCAAATGAGTGGATAAAGGGTAAATTAATAAAATTATTCATCTCATTTATGATTTCTTAAAGAACATATAAAGCGGAAAGTGGACAAGTAATAAGGACGGAGGGAGTATATGTTTGTCTCTGGTTATATTTTGTCATTGACTAACTTATATGTTTTCTAAAATATAAGGGAAAAAGGCATGATATACGAGGAAATGAGATCTCTTGACTTTTTACAAGAAAATAATATATTTTTTGGTAACTGGGAGCTTTTATTACCGGATATTGCAATATAAACAAGTGTGTTGGCAATGAGTTAGACATAGCCCCAACCTCAGGCTCTTGCTACATCTTATCTAATCTGCAATAACAAGCTAAGGATAAAAATTAAGATCAATCATTCTTCCCGCCAAACGAGTGGATGATGCCTTTACAGTGTATCTCCGGAATGATAAGCCTAAGAATTGTCGCATTGGTTCTTCTCTTCTGTAGAAATACTCTCTGACTCTTCTCTATTCAAATGTGATAAACTGTTGCAGCTAAGGTGATTCTAAAGACTGTTGCATTGGTATCCTTGCCTTTAGCATGTGTTGCTGCCTATTCCACTTCTTCAATCCATCCTAAGCCTCTCTTGTTGTATCCTTACCACCTCAGTAATTTATACCACACCTCTTGAGTAAATGCACAAGTGAAGAACAAATGTTGGTGGCTCTCATTCTCCTCCTCACACAGTTGACACTTCAAGCCAGTCTGTATGCCCTATTTAGCAAGCTTATCTTTAGTATATAATCTCCTGTGAATGGCTAAGTAAAGAATGAATATCCACTTAGGGTTGCCCTAGTTATTGCAAATTAATCTTTCTACATGACTTTTGGTAATTGTCCTCTAAGTTGTATGTAAGTAGCTTTAATAGAAAAATAGTCTGCCCCCATGATAGCATCAACACTCAAACCTGCTTCTTCTAGCCATTTAGGAGCTTGTAATATTTTTTATATAATCCAGGAAGCTTGTTTGGCCCCCACTTCCCATCTCTTGTTTCCCTTAAGATAATGTGTACCCAGCGAATCCATAACTTATCCTTCTTCATATTGAGATTCCAGGAATGCTCGAGTATAGGCTTTGTTCCATAAATGGATGTCAGTTACATTGAGGCCTCCTGCTGTCTTTGGCTTGCATAATTGATCCTATGATATTAGTGCCTTGTTCTTATCCTGCACCTCCCCTGTCCATAAAAAATTCCTACAAATGGATTCCAATTGCTTCAATATCTTCTTGGGCATTAAGAAGATTTGTGACCATCAAGATTGGATAGTTAGGAGCACACTATTGATCAACTGTAATCTGTCTGCATAGGATAGATATTTCATAGTCCAAGATGTTACTCTCCCTAACATTTTGTCAATCAAAGGCTGGCATTGAGAAATATATAGCTTATTAGAGCTCAATGGGCCACCAAGATACCTAAAAGGCAATGTCCACAGGAAAAAAACCAAGTTATTGTAATACTACTTGCTGCACAGGGACATCAACTCCACCAAAGTATATACTGCTCTTGAATTGGTTAGCAATGAGACCTGAAGCTTTGGAGAATTGTTGGAAACACTCAAACGTCAGCTTTATAGAAATTACATCCCCTCTACAAAAAAGAAATAGATCATCTGCAAAGCTGAGTTGAATGATATGTAACTTCTGGCATCTAGGATGAAAATTAAAATATGGATTACTCCTTAAAGACTTCAGCATCCTTGTTAAATAGTCCATAGCCAGCACAAAGAGATAAGGTGATAAAGGATCACCTTGTCTCACTCCTCTTTTTGCTGAAAAATGTCTAATTGGACATCCATTTATAACAATAGAAGAGGAGACAATTTTGACACAACACATTATCCAATCCACAAACTTCTTTGGGCAACCCATACCAAGTAAAACTTCTTTAAGGAAAGGCCACTCTAAGGAGTCATAGGCCTTTTGCATGTCTATTTTAAACATACATCTAGGAGATATCCCCTTCTTCCCATACACTTAATACTAGCTCATGACTAAGAAACACATTTTCATTTAACATCCCTCCTAGAACAAAAACAGCTTGACCCTTGTCTACAAGGAAATTCATCACTGGTTGCAATCTATGGTTAGCATTTTAGAGATGATATTGCATATAGTGGTGCTACAGGAAATTGGTCTATACTCTTTAATGGAATTGGGATGCTTGTTCTTTGGGATAAGAGTGACAGAGGTTCTATTAATGGGGGCATACATGGTTGCAGTGTCAAATAACTGAAGCACGACAGTAGTTGTTATATCCGATAGGACATAACATCGGGACTCTAAAGAATAATTAAAAATAATTTTAAAAAATAATTTAAGAGAAAAAGAGAGTCACCAACTAATTTTAGAAAAACTAGGAAACCTTATTAACAATTGAACAAATTTTAGTCTGTGAGATTCTAGGTAAGGGTTCAAGTTATTCCGAAGGGAAGGGGTTAGGCATCCTTCAGAATTCACAACGGTGGTTTCCGGTTGAACTCATTTTTTCAATTGAGGAGATGAAACAAGTGCCTTGATTCTTTCGAGTTAGAGAAAAAGACTCTCCAAAACTCTAAGAAATCAAGGACAAATTTTTATGAAACGGCCTAATATTTGCCTAGCGTTAGCTAAAATTAATAAATACAATAAAGAATTATACAACATCTTTGAATTTTAATTTAAATATCTTCTTCGGAAAGCATTTCCGTGTAACTACAAACACACTTAGTAAAAGTGTTAGTAATGAACGAAAATTAATCAAAAGAATTAAACAAATGATAACTAAAAATAAACCCGTCTTATATACATTGGAGGCCTTGATAATCGACGGAAATTTCTTCATCGGTCAATTAAATTGATATTCGATATAAAATAATCGAACTCAAAATAACATCCGTCTTTTATTATGGAGAGGCCTCGAAAATCCGACGGAAAGATTTTATCATTGGCCAATTAAATTGATATTCGATATAAAATAATCGAACTCAAAATAACATCCGTCTTTGTTTATGGGGAGGCCTCAAAAATTCGACGGAGAGATTCTTTCAATGGCCAATTAAATTGACATTCGATATAAAATAATCAAACTCAAAATAACATCCGTCTTTTATTATGGGAAGGCCTCAAAAATCCGACGGAGAGATTCTTTCATTGGCCAATTAAATTGATATTTGATGTAAAATAATCGAACTCAAAATAACATCGATCTTTTATTATGGGAAGACCTCAAAAATCCGACGGAGAGATTCTTTCATTGACCAAATAAATCTAAAAAGAGCAACATAAACAAAGAACTCTCCAATACCAAATGATAAATGAAAAATGAACAATCAAAATGACTTAACTTCTAGTAGCAGCATATTCCACATAATAAAATAAATAAATAAAATATAATATCAACATTCATTAGTTATTAATTTAACCCACTACATACATATTACTATATATTTATGAAATAGAAAACAAATTATAAACTAATCCTCTGACCAAACAATGGAAAAATAGTGGCACGAGGATTTCGAAACAACCATTACATAAATTAAAAGAACAAATATCCATAACCAGTGGAAAAACAATACAGAGAAAATAATATAGATCAAAGAAACGGAGCTTGTCAGTTGTCAGTGTTAAGCCAGTGCACCTGGTTCGTGGAGTTTCGCCGAAGTCAGGCAAGGAGATGGCTGGATTTCTTTGGTTTTTGAATAGCTTCGTTGTGGTGGGTCTATTGGTTTGTGGTCGGGATTTCGTTCGGAGTTGGAGGTGTGAACTGTGGTGGGGTTCCCTTTAGTGGTGGATTTGTTGAGGTCGAAATCACCATTAATGGCAGAAAATAGAGCAATTGTTGTGGTCTGGTTGTTGAGTGGTGGTGTGTTTCGTCGGTTCAGAACTTCGCCGGAGATGGCGAGTTGGGGTTGTTGTTCGGTGGAACAGTGGTGGTGAACAGAGGTGAGGCTGGTTTCTGGTGTTGTTCTCTGTGAGCTTCGTCGGAGCAGTGACAATGGAAAAAGAGGGATGGAAGCAATGGTGGTTTGTGGGTTGAATGGAGTATGGTGGTGGGCTGGTGTAGCTCGTCGGAGTTGATAGAGCAGAAGAGATAGGTGGTTGTTTGGCTGTTATTATAGCTCCGGCGTGAGGTGGCGGTGGTGGTTCGCCGGAAAAGAAAGTGAAAAGGAGGAAATTGATATTTTCCTTTGGATTATTTGCCAATTTTAGAAATTATTCACCACCGAGGAATGTGTTGTGTGTATGAGACACTTTATAGAAAATTTTAAAACTCTAAACCATTTAGGTGGCAAAACAAAATCATGGGCTATCAAAATCGTGTGCTCAAAACCATGGTTTATCTAAAACCATGTGCTATTTAATTACTTGTGTAAAAAATATCTCTTCCGACTTATACATTAGCGGACTGTGTTAATTAAAATAATAAAAAATAGATAATAATCTCAATATTTTTTTAAAAAAATGAGAATATTTATTTCATTAAAAAAAGTGAAAAAATTGTATTTTGTGCAATTTAACGAATAAAAAATTTTAAAAAAATATTAACTTAAAAAATATCAGGTTAAAATTGGGTGTCAACAGTAGTTACCTCCTCACCTATGTCTGGCCAGTTTTGTTAGAAAAAATGGGAGTTAAAGTCATCCAACTCCAGGTGCTTTTGTGTCATCTATCTCCTTGGTAGCACTGGTCCATTCCTTATTGCAGCAAGATGTATCACTGGCAAATGATCAATTGCCTCTCCCAGTAGTCTTTGGTAGAAACTCACAACCTCAATTATAATACCTCATGGATCCCTTACTGTGATTCCAACTTCTGTTATAAGAGCTTTAATTTGATTTCGAGCTTTCCTCACTTTCAGACTTGCAAAAAAGTAGCATGTGTTGGAGTCACCCAACTGAAACCACTTGATTCTAGATTTATGCTTGTAGATGCTTTCTTCAATCAGGCTTCATTTATTTAGCTGGAGTCTTAGCTCGGAAAATGATATTTTTAAATCTTTATGTGTAAAAATAAAGATTTCTTATAAAAAGGACATAACTTAAAAGAATTTTAAAAGGGTTAGAAAACTATTTCTTTTCTTGATATACCATAACTTTGAAATTTAGAGCTGATATATCACTCATTAAAAATATGGCTCACATAAATCTCTACCGTTACACAAATGACCTGCTATACCCTTTTCGACTGGCAGAAGTGAAAAAATAGTTTTAAATTTATCTTTTTATTTCAAATATTTCTACTTTAAGAATTTCAAAATAGGAAAACTCTTCTAAAACTCGATCAAATACTCAAAAAGCGTGCCACTTATCCCAGCAAGTCACATAAGTAATGTAGAAGCTACAAGAAGGTTTGAAATAGTAAAAGCGCATGAAAAAGGAAAATTAACTACGAGGGTCATTACAAACACGAAGCGATTGTGAGGGTCAACCCTATACTACTTAAAACTGCACTCAAACTCAGACTTTGATAACTATATATTCATAAGAATCAAACTAGCAACGATCACGCAACAATTCAATAATTACAATTATAAACTGTCATGTAATATCTGATAGTCATCAAATCAAGTATCACAATATCTAAGCACGTACTCATCATGTAAATCTCACAACAATCTATGCAAGAGTAATGAATGAATGAACACGATGCATATATTGTGTATATACCCGTTGCCCTATTATAGATAACTGAGACCAATGAGAGACTCACAAGGTCCATATACATTCTCTATTTCCAGCCCGTAGGCCCTCAGAGATATCTCAATCCAGATCCTGCTCATAGGCTAGTGGAGATCATCTCAAATAAGACACTATATCTCATAACCTCCGGATCCTTCCCGTAAGCCATCGGAGAAGACATATGACTCAACATATAATATACAAGTGAACTCATATGAAATTATAGTAAGAATACCACAACTACCAGAGATACATGTCAAGAATAGATATAAGAGTGCCTTTAATAACAAAATATTCACATAGTATATAAAATTCCAGTATCATGCCTTCCCAATAAAGCATAACATCAGTACAAATGGTCAGGTTACTCAACATGCTTTCAACATACATAGAAGTCCTATATCAGTAAAATAATCATTATCCGACATCTATACATATCTTATCACATAAGTCCTCTTTCAAAAATCAGCACAAACAACTAAATCAATTTCTTAAACCCTTCATATAACACCAGTATATGCATATATGCTCATAATCTCTCCTATACAAGGCTCCCCTTTTCCCATTACTCCTTTAATAATTAATTAATACATAAACACTTTGAAAAAGAGTTTAAAAAACCTGAAATTCCATTAAATGAACTCAACGAATCAAATAACAACTTTACCCTTCCTCTAAGCCTCTAAACAATCTCAATCTAATGAAATATGTAATCTACGTAAGCATATGAAATCATAGAGACCCATATTGCTATACTTTTCTTCTAGGTTTAAAAAGTCAACTCAAAAGTTAATCCCAAGCTCGCACAGACAAAATTATAATTTTATTTAAAAATAATATTATTCATAACATAAGGAACTCAAATATAAAATTTATAAAAAAAAATGGAGCTCAAATCGACCTTATAATTATCAAAATTTAATTTTTTAACTTTAGGCTCAAAACCTCCAATTTTCACGTTTATCCGCGATTTAAAACAATGAAATAATCACTAAATCACTAAATTGATACCAAAATCCATTTTTCCACAATATAAGGACCTTAAGTAAGAAAGATCAACGAGAATCCATCACAAACTGATCCTCAAACTAAAAGTTTTTGATTTCTTATCTTTGGGGTTTAAATCTCAACTTTATAAATCAAAAATTATAAAAACGTAATAGATAGTCTTGGAAAATGAGAAAAAGGAGGGTAGAAACACATACCAATGTTTACACAAGAAAAATACATCGATAATCACTTTTATCGGAGCTTCCTAACTTCTAACGTGTTAAAAATACCAAACAAACACGGTCTTAATCTCACCTATTTCTACTTTTGTGTTCAATTATTTGCTTTGGCAGCTTCGTGGTTGCAGTTATACTTGTGCTCCTGCATTCCTTCTTCACCCATGGGTCTAGTTTTGCGAATCTTTTCCCACATTAGTGATGCACAAGCACAACAACAACTAATTTCACTAAAAAATCATAACTTCCTCGTACAAATTCAAAATGCGATGATTTTTTTTGTGTTAGTTTTAAAATTTTAATATGAATCTAATGTTTCAATGAAAGAACCCTCTGGATCTCATTTGATTTAGGTGGTACTATTAAATCTCAATAACGTCAAAACACCAAACACTAAACGAATACCTTAAACTCGTTTGTGACCAAAAATTGACCAATCTCAACTCTCTAAGTCCTAAATTTCTAAATTTCCAACTAATGACCCAAATCTCACTCGAATATTTTGGGACCTAAACCAACAGTTCTCCTAACCCAAAAATTAGCTTCCAGACCTAACAAAATTGTTGGAATTGAATTTTGAGCTCATCTTCATCAAATGTTGATTTTAGTCAAACTTACAAACTTCTCAACTTCTAAAATTGAAAATCTTTCTCCAAACGCATTATATCACCTAGAGGATCGTGCCACTCATCCTTGCTAGTAATAAACAACATAATAAAGCTATATGAAAGTTCAAACTGGGAAACATATTAAAAAATCCTGACCATGGGGGTCATTACACCATGATTTTCCCACCTCACACTTAAAATTCTACACTGTCCTCAGTGTTGCATTATAAAATAAAGGTGCAAGGGACTCCATGAATGGCCAAATGCCAAAACAATATGATTGTGTGATGAGGGACTCAGTCTTTATCCCAAAGTTGGTTCTTTGTGTGGTACCCCACACTTAGTCTCAATTATTCTGCTCCTTAATGCTTTATGTCCATGATTTTCCTTTATTCCCATATTCCTATAAAATAAAAAGAAACAAACAACAAAAGTAATAATAATAGTTTCAAATTAGAATTGAAAAGTTGGGTTGCCTCCCAATAAGCGTTTGATTTAATATCGCGGCACGATAGACTTATCTCTTTGAGTTTGCATTATAGGGTGGTTTGGATCAAAGAGCTCTATGAAACAAGCTCACTCCCTTACTCTATTTTGTCTCTTTGAACCTCTTCTACTATATTATTATGATTCTGCTGATAGACTTATTACTGACCTTGTACTTTGTACTGATTTTGATTTTGATTTTCACCTAATGAGAAGTTAGGACGATTTTTCCAATTCGGGTCGTAGGTGTTCCCAAAATCCTAATTTATTGTGCCTCTTCTTGTATAGCCCATAAAGTGTATGGACTCTGGATTATCTTGGCACACATCATCCATATGATCACCTCTATAGACCTCATAAAACAATGATACTTGTTGAACTTGCTAAACATGAGCTTGCAGTTGGACTTGTCCCATAATCAGATTTATCAACTTAGTAAAATTGTTGTTCATAGTGGCGATATGTGCTTGCAGACTAGTCATCCCATCAACTTCTAGAATCCTTGTAAACTTCTTTATAGTACTTATATTTGACTCACCGATCTACTATGGATTGCTTGCTACTAACCTATTCAACAAAAACACCAATTCATCATAAGTTTTCTTTAGTGTTTGTCCATCTGTAGCAGAATCAAGAAATAATTTAGAATAAATATCTAAACTCTCAATGAAAGTGTGTGCTAAAACTTCCTGGGCCTGAAGGTGATGAGGACAACTTAGTAATAACATTTTAAATTATTCCCAAGATTAGGATAATCCTTCTCCTTCTTTTTATCTGAACCCCAAAGTTTCACTTCTTAACTTGCCTGTCTTCCCGAATGAAAAGAATCCTACAATTAACTTCTGCGCTAAGTCAACCCATGAAGTGATAGAATTTTGATGTTCAACTTCTAACAATCTCTTTTCTTCTCCTAGTAATGAAAATGGGAATAAGGCGAGCCTCACATAATCCAATGAGACTCCTTTTGTGATGTAAATGTAAGCAATCTCCAAACATTTTGGAGATGCACTTGCGGATCCTTATATAGTAAACATGTAATCACCTACTTGAGTGCAAGAGTTGTACCATGTTTTGTTTTAGCTCCTATTTTTCAGTGATCGCTAGTAGTTTGATAATACTGAATGTTACATTACCAATGAGTGAGACTACCACTTTGCGAACTATAATTAGGGTTGGTGGTGGGTTTGCCACCATTTTATCTTCCATTATTGTTGGTTACTGGTTCTTCTCTGCCTTCAGCAAAGCTTGTCTCCTCAACCTTTTATGGAAGAACCTTTCAAGTTCCAACTGGAATGTTGTTAGACTCTCTTTGGTTTTAAAATTGTCTACTTTGCTGTCAGAACTTTGCCTAAGTATGTAACCTACAATAATAATCTAAGATCAAGTTGTTAACAATTATGAAAACAAAATAATAGTAAAATCTTAACTTATCAATACTTCAAGTCACCAACAATGGTGCCAGAAACATTTTGTCATGGTTTGATCACTCCACTCACAAATGCGTACATGGTTCCAAGTAATATAATGACTGTGAAACAATCGAGTTTGTCCAATTCACATGGACTTACTTGCTGACAAGCTAGTAATATGCTATTATAATTGTGAAAATAAGGCTATCTATTTCATGAATTGAGTGATTGTTTTACTACTAATTCTACTAATTAAAGTAAATATGAGTAAGATTTAGGAGTTATTCAAAGAGTTATTAAGACATTGGATTATGGCTCTTATGTAGTCCCATCATATTTAATATATTCGTTAAGCATGATTAAGATATCTATCGAATTATTGAATTATGAGGTTAATAGTTGTAACACCTCGGATTTCAAACCTAGGCATGTGCAACACTTGTCCAGACCATACTAGAAGTGTATAACTCGTAGCATGGACCACGAACCATTAACCCAACCATCAAAATGGTCCAGAGGATTTGATGTTTCCGCCTAAAAATGACGGATCAAACTACGGTCCATGAACCTGGTTCACGATTCATGGAATGATTCATCCGGCAGGATTTTCTGCAAATTCAAAGATACCTTGTAGGGGTATTTTTATTCATTCATACTAGATGATATGATATCGCCCATCGACATTCATGCTAGACCTATACTTCAAGGTCTAGATAAAAGGATCCAAGCCACACTCACCCTTGGAGCACAAAATGGATCTTGGAAGAGCCTCATTACACTACAAGTGAAGCAATTTCACATTTTGATGATCGCGTGGAGCAAAGAAGAGGCTGCCAGTAAATCTGCCCAGTGGTGCGACCCAGGTGCGAAACGCACATCAGTTGGTGCGAAATGCACACCACTTCACACATCAAGGTGCAACCAGCACATTGGCTGGTGCATTTGTCACCTCAAACATACCTCAGCTCGCACAAGACCCATCATGGGCCAACTTTGTAGTCTTCTAAGGTCCCTTTTGGGTCTTAATGTAATAACTATAAATGGGGGTTTTCCTTCCCTTTAGCTCCTAAGTTATTGTTGAGTTGATATGGAATTATCTCTTTGAGAATTAACTTGTTAGCTTGGGTGAATTCCCAATTAGTTAATATAGTGTAGAAATCTATTAAGTGGATTCCTAATAGTTTAGATGAGTAATTAGGGATGGATTCCCTTGGTTGCTTGATAACTTCTTTTGCTTGAATTTTACATGAGAATACTCATTTGTGGATTCATTTAGAGTATTTCTGCCTTGTTGATTCAAGTTGGATTATCATTTGGTTATTGTAATCAATTGGGAGGTGAAAATATAAAGTCCTTTGTTGCCCATAATTGTAATTTATTTGTGCTAATTTGCATATGTTTTGTTTATTTCAATTCCGTATTTGATTTTGATTAGTCTCCCTAATCAAGATCTTATCATTTGGTATCAGAGCTTAGACTAAAGGATTGTTTCCACAATTCTTAATCCTAGGTTCATAAATCTGAATTTTTTTTTAAAAAAGGGTTGATTTTTTTTTTTGGAAAATCTGCAAAAAAATATTTTGATTTTGTGTTTTGTTTGAATTTCTAATACTAGAATCGTGTTCTCGAGTATTGATTGAGTCTAGATCTGAAATTTGAGCTTGTTTGGAGAAGATTTGAAGTTTTCACCATTATTGAGTGAAGAAAAGATTGAAGGTCCAACAAGTGAGTTTAAGATCTGAGTGAAATTGGAGGCTCAAAAGTATTGGGGTTTGTTCTCCCTATCATAAGGAGTTCAAATCTCTAATTTGGTGCGAATCGGAGTTAAAATTCATTAGGTTCAAAATTTGAATATTCTTCATGTTCATGGTGTTCTTCATACCTTGAAGAAGAAGGATTTCAAATCTGGGTTCGATTGGGTTTTAATTGGTGTTAAAACATATTGGGCTTTGTTTTCCTGGCCAAGGGGAGTTCAATTATCAAATTTGAAGAAAATTCGAGTTCAAAATCTTAAGTTTCATATTTTGGGTTGTTCTTCATGTTCTTGGTGTTCATGGTTTATTCAAGAAGAAGAAGTGGAAAAAACGTGTGTTTAATCCAAAGAAAAAAGAAAAGAAGAGACTATTTGTGTTATTACAAAAGGAATTTACCAAAAAGGGCAAGTACTAGGAGAAAAGCTACAAGAAAAATAAGAAAAAGTGCAAAAATCGGAAGCTTCAGGTGTTCTATTTTGGGCTGTGCGACGCGATGTGCGAAGGGCACTATGGAAGGTGCGAAATGCACCAGACTTCACCCTAAGGTAGTTAACAATCTGTTTTGGGTGTGCGAATCACATAGTTTCATGTGCGAAACGCACCAGCCTCGGCACAAGCTAAAAGTTGCAAATCTGATTTTCTCCAACAATTCTCAGGTTCTATCTTCTTAGTTTCTTTTATTTGATTCTTCTTATGAAATAGAACTCTTACAACTAATTATCAATAAGTAATTGATCTACTTAGTTGTGATTAGTTCTTGAGTCCATTTTCATTTCGTGCTTATTATTTCAAAGCTTTTATCGTTTACAAACTCGTTGTATAACTTCTTGGCTCTGCCCGTATTTTGCTTTAAGTTATCCTTCTTTGATTAAAAAAGAATCTATTTTTCCACAAAGAATTAGTAATCCTTGTGAAGTGAAGGCAAAGCAAGTTTGAATCAACTTCGGGAAGAAGCCATAGAAGGTAAGGTGAGCGTCTACATACGAGAGGCGTGAGGAACTTTACAACTTATGTTGTTTGTTCATTTTGCAGGCACAAATGTATAAGGCCATTGAACATGCTCCTAAATGAGAAGGTTCAATGAATCGTGTGGAGTCCTATGCCGATTCGGCAAGGCAATTGTCGAAGATGAATGGGAGGATGGATGTTTATGATGATAGGATGGCCTATGGAAAGGTTGGAAGCCCGAAAGGTGCACCTCATACCACCTATGGATCGGGAGCAAATAGGAATCCGAATTCCTTGATGACGATCACTCAGGGGCAAGCACATGAGTCATGCTACCCTCAAGCGACTCAAAATCCCACTCCACATATTCAACATCCCCATTTCCAAATGTATAACTTCCCGAGTAATGTTAGACAAACCCCTCCTTACCTAAATTGCCAACCAAATCACCTCCGACAAGGGAAACCTTTCTTTGTATAAACTCAAACCCGAACTCCACTACGAAATGGATCACATGCTTCCTTGCATGTACCACATTATCCAAACCAAGAGCCTTAACAAGATAACCAATACCAAAATCCTCTCTACAAAGAGATAGATGATGCGACACATGCTCATAGGTATTGGGATAGACTTCAACATATTGGTCAACATGGTTATCGTGCACCAAGAGGTAGAGTGCAACCCAAAGGCTATGGTCAAAACCAAGGTGCACAATGGCAAGGGTATAGATGTCACGCCTCGAGGCTAGCCCTTAGACGTAACACGGGACCTAGGGTTACAAGTAACCCTAAGCTAACCCTGAATCTGGTATATCACAAGCATACTGAATATAATTCTAAAACAAGCGGAAGCATAACTAAGAAATGAGTAAGGCTAAAAGAATGTATCTGATAATATCTAAAAGAAATAACTGGGTTTAAATCATACAACCCAAATCAACTGAGTACTGACTCTATGTATGAAATGCCTCTAACACTGGTGAGTTGCTGGGATAAGTCCCCAGCTAACTCTAAAATGCTGAAACTAACAATATCTGACTAAACCAAAAAGCATAATAAAAATGTCCTCGAAGGATGAGGAATCACCCCAGACTAAGCTGATGTGGCACCGGTAAGAGATAATCACGTGGATGAACCTGAGAACCTGAGCCCGCATCATGATATGATACAACATAGAGTATGCGTCAGTACTTTGAATGTACTGAGCATGAGGGATATGCAAGGCTAACTGAATATATAAACATGCTAAAAATACTGATAAACTGTAATCTGAACTAAACTGTCGTACATAGGCCCAAATATATAATCGTGCATAAAACAGCTGAAATGCAGGAATATCATGAAAGTATGCTGAAAATTGAAAATAAATGTGACTGAGAACCTAAGGTAGATTACTGAAGCTGATACTGTGGGAGAGCTTATAAACCGACATAAACCGCATGAGCTAAACATGGAGTTCGATGTATACGCCCCATCGAGAGGACCCAATATACCTTGCCAGGGTATAAAGGCATGGCTGTGGCGTGATCACTAAATCTAGTGCCCAACAGAGGGGACTTATAAACCTACGTTAGCATATAGTTCTGGGACCTTAAGGGTATGCTGAACCCTAGTCCAACTCAGTGCTAAATACTACTCCCAAACTGAATATAGCTCAATTCAAAACCGGCATCCTAAATTTCTGGGTCAGGACTAGACTAGTAAAAAAACTTCGTTTTTCTGAAATACTGTAGTAGACTAAAAATTAACTAATTTATGCTTCTAGAACTTATGCTAACAAGCTAGGTTTAATTTTGAAGGAAAATAACACTTTTAATCAAATGCTATATTCTAGGTTTAAGTCCATGATTTCCAAGGATTCTTATAAATATCTAAGTAAATGCAAGATAATCAGTATATGATATTTAAAACAATGCAAGGATCATATATATACTCATGAACATGATTTCTTGGAGCAACAAATAAAAAGACAAGAACCCTAGTTCTATATTCCTGAAAATCATTAATAAGGGTCTGAGGTGTTTTGGGCATAAGGGCGGACTGAGCCCTTACTAAACTATCACATACCTGGTGGAAGAAACTCCCAGTGAGAATCTGGAGTTGAAGCTTGGAGGAGAGAACCCTAGGCCTGGAACTTGGAGAAGATGCTCTGTTCTGACTTGATTCGATTTTTGAGAAGTCTGACTTTGTTTTGGGGATTTAAACTTAATAAAATAAGCCTAAGACAATTTATAGTCGGAGATAAAATAAGAAGGAAAGGTCTAAAATACCCCTGAGCAATTAAATTAAAACTTCTGGAAAAAGTCATCTTAGGAATCACGACTTGGTTTGACAGGACGTACTCCTGGACTACGAACCATCAAATGAGTCGTGGTCCTGCCCAAGAGCCTTTGGGGTTCTCTAATATGAGGGACTATGGCTCCAAAGAACAGACCGTACTCCTGAATGACGGTTCGTCATGTGGCCCGTAGTTCCTGAGACTTTGGCCTAGTCTAGAGATTTCCACGAGTCAAAGGACGGACCGTGGTTCTAAAGTACGGTCCATAGTCTGACTCGTCATTTTTAAGACTAGAACTGGGAGCCTTCTGATTAAGGGAAACCACGAGTGACAGGATGGATCGTGTTTCTAAACTACGATCCGTGGTCTGACTCGTGGTTCCTGAGACTTGAACTGGGAGTCTACTGGATTTGGAACGACGGTTTGGGATGACAGACCGTGATTCCGAACTACGGTCCATGGTCCTAACCATGGTCCCTGGGGCATGAACTGTTGAGCTACTGGAATTGGAACTACGGTTGAGATGACGGACCGTGGTTCCAAACTACGGTCCGTGGTCTTGAACCGTGGTTCCTCGAAACTTGAATTTTTCTGAAATTTTTATTTTCTACTGGTTTTCTAAGCTATGTCTGGGCTTGGAAGTTCTGGGGTAGTAAAATATCTCCCTCTTGGGATCATTCATCCTCGAATGAAGACTAAACAAGCTGAGGATGGAGGGAAAGAGCTGCAAACCCTTCCAACTGAGTACTAGAAACTGATGTCTAACTGAACTTAGTTCCATGAACATGCAAGCATGCTGAAATGTAAGCATAACTGAGGGAACAAGGCACTAAGACTGAATTACACAAGAGTAAACTGAGATACTGGAGAGGAACTATTACGTCAAGCTAAAACTGAATAGGAGGGAAAGAGGTGAGGGTACTTGGACATCATGGCTGCTTCTGCTTCCCCAGTAGATCCCTCGATGGACTGATTCCTCCACAAAACTTTCACTGAAGCGACATCTTTGTTTCTCAACCTACGAACTAGATGGTCAAGAATCTCAACTGGAACCTCCTCATAGGTGAGGATATCCTTCACAGCCACACTCTCTAAAGGCACTATCGATGCCGAATCGTCCACACACTTCTTCAACAAGGAAATGTGAAAGACTGTATGAACCGCTGTTAGTTCTGCTGGCAACTCTAACTCGTAAGCCACATTACCAACCCTTTTCAAGATTCTATAAGGACCTACATACCTAGGACTGAGCTTCCCTTTCTTGCCAAATCTCATCATTCCCTTCATAGGTGTCACTTTCAGGAAAACCCAATCATCAATTTCGAACTCTAAGTCCCTTCTTGTCACATCTGCATAGGACTTCTGACGACTCTAAGCTGTTTTCAATCTCTCCCTGATGAGATGATCTTTCTCCATGGTTTCATGAATCGAGTCTGGCCCAATTAAGGCTGCTTTACCTACTTCGAACCAACCAACCTGAGACCTGCACCTACACTTATAAAGTGCCTCATACGGGGACATATGAATGCTGGAATGAAAGCTGTTATTGTAGGTGAACTCTATGAGGGGTAGGTGATCATCCCAAATACCCTTGAAGTTGATCACACAAGCTCTCAATATGTTCTCTAGGGTCTAAATGGTACGCTCTACCTGACCATCCGTCTGTGGATGAAATGCAGTACTGAGATTCACCTGAGTACCTAAGGCAAACTCCTAAGCGAGCAAGCCGATGAACATCTCTGGATAATTCTCTCTTCTCTTTATTAACATGCGATACGCTACCTATAGACAGTCTACTGAGAGCATCATCCACCACGTTGGCCTTACCCGGATGGTAGAGTACATTCATATCATAATCTTTGAGGAACTCAAACCATCTTCTCTGACGAAGATTTAACTCCTTCTGGGTGAACACATATTGGAGGCTCTTATGATCTGTGAACACATCAACATGAAGACCATACAAGTAGTGCCTCCAAATCTTTAGAGCAAATACAACTGCTGCTAGCTCTAGGTTATGAGTCGGGTAGTTCTTCTCATGGGCCTTGAGCTGTCTAGAAGCATAAGCTATGACCTTACCCTGCTGCATCAAAACACAACCCATGCCGACTCTGGATGCGTCGCAATAAATCATATAACCATCTGAACCCTCCGGTAGAGTCAATACAAGAGCTGTAGTCAACCTAGTCTTCAGTTCCAAGAAACTTTTCTCACACTCATCTACCATTGAAACTTGACCTTTTTCTAAGTCAACTTGGTCAATGGGGCAGCTATGGATGAAAATCCTTCTACGAACCTCCTGTAATAACTAGCCAAACCCAAGAAACTTCTGATGTCTGTCGGAGAGGTGGGTCTGGGCCAGTCCTTTACTGCCTTAATCTTCTGAGAGTCAACTCGGATGCCATCACTAGACACCACATGACCAAGGAAAGTGACTGATTTTAACCAGAACTTACACTTACTGAACTTGGCGAATAACTGGCGGTCCTTGAGAGTCTGCAGAATGACCCTCAGATGACTCGCATGCTCCTTCTCCTTTCGAGAATAAAACAAGGATATCATAGATGAAGACAATTACGAACAAGTCCAAATACTATCTGAACACCCTGTTCATTAAGTCCATGAAAGCTGCAGGAGCATTGGTTAATCCAAAATACATAACTACAAATTCATAGTGACCATACAGAGTCCTAAAAGCTGTCTTCGGGATGTCACTACCTCTGACTCTGAGTTGATGATAGCCGGATATGAGGTCTATCTTGGAAAAACAACTAGCACCCTGAAGCTGGTCGAATAAGTCATCAATCGTGGGAATGGGATATTTATTCTTGATTGTGACTTTGTTCAGCTGACCGTAGTCAATGCACATCCTGAGAGAACCATTTTTATTACGCACGAACGATACTGGAGCACCCCATGGAGAGATACTGGATCTGATGAAGCCCTTATCTAGAAGGTCCTTCAGCTGTTCCTTCAATTCTTTAAGCTCAGTTGGAGCTATCCTGTAAGGAGGAATCGAAATAGGCTGGGTACCTGGAAGAAGATCAATTCTGAAGTCGATTTCATTTTCGAGAGTAACTCCGGGAAGATCTTCTAGGAACACTTCAGGGAACTCACTCACCACTGGGACTGACTCAAGAGTTGGGGTCTCAGAGTTTGAATCCTTAACCCGAACAAAGTGATAGATGTACCCTTTGGAGATCAACTTTCTGGCCTTAAGGTAGGAGATGAAACGACCTACAGGAACTGAGTTACTACCCTTCCATTCTAAGACTGGCTCATTAGGAAACTGAAACTGAACGACCCTAGTTCTACAATCGACTGAGGCATAACAGGAATGTAACCAATCCATGCCTAGAATGATATCAAAATCTACAATTTCTAACTCTACAAGATCTGCTGAGGTGACTTTCTAGGAAACTATGACAGGGCAATTTCTGTATACCCGTCTAGCTATAACTGGGTCACCAACTGGAGTAGAGACTGAGAAGGGCTATGGGAGGATTTTGGGACTGACACCTAAGTTTACTGCTATGAAAGGAGTTACAAAGGAAAGTGTAGCACCTGGGTCTAACAGTGCATAAACATCTAAATAGAAGACTTGCAAAGTACCCGTGACCATATTGGGAGAATCCTCCTAGTCCTGCTGAGTCTGAAAAACATATAATCTGGTCTGACACTAACCACCACCTGTAATAGACGAGGCACCCTGCTGAGTGGGGTGATCCACTGGAGTTGCTGAAGTAGTAGACTGAGCTTTGTCACCTCTCTGTCCTTGCATGGTAGAGGGGAAATCCTTCAACCTATGACCAAGCTGACCACAACCAAAACACCCCTCTCTGCCAGCAAGACACTCACCCGGATGGTTCTTACCATACTTTGGGCATGATGGAAAAGTAAGATTACCTGAGATACTGGCCTGAGATTTAGATCCTGATGCTCCTCTTTTCTGGTTATGTCGAGGCCTGAGAGATGGAGCACTAGCTGATGATGACACTGGGGCTGCAGACGTCTGCTAAAACTGTGAGCGACTCCCACCGCCCGACCTCTGCTGAGAATATTCATAGTCACCCATCCTAGCCTTTTTGTTGTCCTTAGAAATTTCCCTGAGCTTGTCTCCTTCAACCTGCTGAGCATGGGTAGTCAGTCTGGAGATATCCATATCTCCCAATAACATAGCATTTCTGCACTCTGTCTTCACTAGGTCAGATACTCCAAATAAGAATTTGCTCATCTGAGCCCTTGGATCGGCTACCATATGTGGAGCATACCTGGAGAGCTGAGTGAACTTTAGCCCATATTCCTAGACTGCCATGGACCCCTGCCTTAAGTTCATGAACTCCTGGGCCTTAGCCTCCCTCAACTCTCTCGGGAAAAACCTGTCCAGAAAAGCTCCAGTAAAACAGTCCCATGTCACAGGAGCTACATTCACACCCTTGTTATCCTTCCACTGTGTGTACCAAATGTGAGCCACATCCTTGAGTTGGTAGGATGCTAAGTCAACACCATTAGTACCAGTCACTTGCATCACCTCGAGGATTTTCTTTATCTCATCAATGAAATTCTGTGGGTCTTCACCAACCTTCGACCCTAAAAACTCTGATGGATTCATACGAACAAAATCACGAACCCTAGCTGTAGCTGATCCACCAATGGGGTTTGCAAGAACTGGGGCCTGCTGATTATCCTGATTGGCAACTGTCTGAGCCAACAACTGAATCGCATTTCAGAACTCTGCATTCGTAACCTAATGGTCTGGGGCTGGAGGAACTGCGTTAGCATTGTATGCGTTAGCTCTGCGAGGAGGCCTGATCTGAAACACATAACAACGGATTAGAACGGAGAAGTTGATTCAAACTCAATCGCACGATAATGATATAAATAGAAGTAAAGTTTTTCATAGAACACTTCGTAGCCTCCCTCTCATAAGTGTGGCGTGCTTCACACCCATGAGAGAGACCCTACTTAGTGTGGCTTTCAAACATCCTAGGACTTTTTAACCTGATGCTCTGATACTAAGTTTGTCACGCCCCGAGGCTAGCCCCTAGATGCAACACGGGACCTAGGGTCACAAGTAACCTCAAGCTAACTCTGAATCTGGTATATCACAAGCATACTGAATATAATTCTAAAACAAGCGGAAGCATAACTAAAAATGAGTAAGGCTAAAAGAACGTATCTGATAATAGCTGAAAAAAATGACTGGGTTCAAATCATACAGCCCAAATCAACTGAGTATTGACTCTATGTCTGAAATACCTCTAACACTGGTGAATTGCTGGGACAAGTCCCCAGCTAAATCTAAAATGCCAAAACTAATAATATCTGACTAAACCAAAAAGCATAATAAAAATGTCCTCGGAGGATGAGGACTCACCCCTGACTAAGCTGATATGGCACCGGTAAGAGCTAATCACGTGGCTGAACCTGAGAATCAGAGCCTGCATCATGATAGGATGCAACATAGAGTATGCATCACTACTTTGAATGTACTGAACATGAGGGATATGTAAGGCTAACTGAATATATAAACATGCTAAAAATACTGATAAGCTGTAATCTGAACTAAACTGTAGTACATAGGCCCAAATGTATAATCGTGCATAAAACAAATGAAATGTAGGAATATCATGAAAGTATGTTGAAAACTGAAAATAAATGTGACTGAGGGCCTAAGGTACATTACTGAAGCTGATACAGTAGGAGAGCTTATTAACCGACATAAACCACGTGAGCTAAACGTGGAGTCCGATGTATACGCCCCATCGAGAGGACCCAATATACCTTGCCAGGGTATAAAGGCATGGCTGTAGCGTGATCACTAAATCTGGTGCCCAACATAGGGGACTTATAAACCTATGTTGGCACGTAGTTCTGGGACCTTAAGGGTACATTGAATCCTAGTTCAACCCGGTGCTAAATACTACTCCCAAATTGGATATATCTCAATTCAAAACTGGCATCCTAAATTTTTGGGTTAGGACTAGACAAGTAAAAAATCTTTATTTTTCTGAAATACTGTAGTAGACTAAAAAATGACTAATTTCTGCTTCTAGAACTCATGCTAACAAGCTAGGTTGAATTTTGAAGGAAAATAACACTTTTAAGCAAATGCTATATTCTAGGGTTAAGTCCATGATTTCCAAGGATTCTTATAAATATCTAAGTAAATGCAAGATAATCAGTATATGATATTTAAAACAATGCAAGGATCATATATATACTCATGAACATGATTTCTTGGAGCAACATGTAAAAAGACAAGAACCCTAGTTCTATATTCATGAAAATCTTTAAAAAGGGTCTGAGGTTTTTTGGGCATAAGGAAGGACTGAGCCCTTACTAAACTCCCACGTACCTGGTGGAAGAAAATCCCAGTAAGAATCTGGAGTTGAATCTTGGAGGAGAGAACCCTAGGCTTGGAAATTGGAGAAGATGCTCTGTTCTGACTTGAATCAATTTTTGAGAAGTCTGACTTTGTTTTGGGGATTTAGACTTAATAAAATAAGCCTAAGACTATTTGTAGTCAGAGTTAAAATAAGAAGGAAAGGTCTAAAATACCCCTGAGCAATTAAATTAAAACTGCTGGAAAAATTCATCTCAGGAATCATGACTTGGTTTGACGGGCCGTACTCCTGGACGATGGACCATCAACTGAGTCGTGGTCCTGCCCAAGAGCCTTTGGGGTTCTCTAATATGAGGGACTGTGGATCCACAGGATGGACCGTACTCTTGAAGGACGGTTCGTCATGTTGCCCATAGTTCCTGGGACTTTGGCCTGGTCTGGAGATTTCCTTGAGTCAAAGGACGAACCGTGGTTCTAAAGTACGGTCCATAGTATGACTCATCATTTCTGAGACTAGAACTGGGGGCCTTTTGATTAAGGAAAACCACGAGTGACAGGACATATCGTGTTTCTAAACTATGGTCCATGGTCTGACTTGTGGTTCCTGAGACTTGAACTGGGAGTCTACTGGATTTAGGACGACGGTTTGGGACAATGGACCATGATTCTGAACTATGGTCTGTGGTCCTAACCGTGGTCCATGGGGCATGAACTGTTGAGATTCTGGAATTGGAACTATAGTTGAGGTGACGAACCATGGTTCCAAACTACGGTCCGTGGTCTTAAACCGTGGTTTCTGGAAACTTGATTTTTTCTGAAAATTTTATTTTCTACTAGTTTTCTCAGCTTAGTCTGAGCTTGGAAGTTCTGGGGTATTACAATAGATCTCGAGTTGATCACTATGATGATAGATATGGTGATCGTTATGGTGATAGATATGGTGATCGACATGGTGATCAATATGGAGATCAATATGGTACTAGATATGGTGATCATCATAGAGATCATGAGGACCAAGATAGAGGGTTGAATACCATCCAAGTGAGTCTTCCAAATTCCAAAGATAGTAGTCAAGCTACTCAATCTAACTACAATGCAAGATGGAGAGACCAAGCTAAAGGAGGTATTTGTGTTAATCCTGACTTCCCTCATCCTTCTACCATTCAATGTTCTAAATGTCAAGGTAGAGGGCACATTACAAGTGAATGTCCTTATTGGAGAACAATTGTACCAATTTTGTGATAAATCTTGGACTCGCACTGTGATAGAGTGTGAGGTGAAGGGTGATGGTAATGAGCCTAAGATTAGGCATGGGGAAGTAATCTCAAAAGGAGATGATGAGCAATTGGAGGAGGACTTGAACTTCTCTTGTGCCTTAAGACAAATCATAGAGGACCTTTCTAAAGAGGAACTTGACCAAAGTGTGAACCTATTTCATACTAGATTTAAGATCTTGGAGAAGGTATATTCCTTGGTTGTTGATAGTAGGAGTAGAGCTAATTATATAAGTAATGGGATGGTTGTCCGAATGAAGCTCCCTACACAAAGGCACCCCAATCCATATAAACTTCAATGGCTCAAAGAGAGTGGTAAAGTGGAGGTAACCGAGCAAGTAGTTATAAAGTTTACCATTGGCAATTATCAAGATAAAATCCTATGTGATGTCATGCCTATGTCCATGCCTATGCTAACATGTCATGCATTTCTTGGAAAATCATGGCAAGTTGATAGGGATGTCCAATATGAAAAAGGGTCTAACAAATACTCATTTGTATTTGGAGGACGAAAGCCCAGTATTGCACCTTTGACACCCCATCAAGTGAGTGAGGATTATAAATGCATGAGAGAACTTCGGAAAGTAATCCAAAAGGAAGAAATAGAGAAGAATGAGAAAGAAGTATTGCTTACGCATAAGGAAAAGGGCTTGGATAATGAAGAAGATGACTTGTTTGTTAATGTGGAGCCAAACAAATGTTTGAAAGGCATGGATGAGGAACACTCCTTAGTGGGAATCATCAACACGGATCTTGTATTGCACACTAACCAAAGTACTAGCATTTTTCCTAATACCAACTCTTCTCTTTTACAGGTTCATGAAGGAATACTTTCCAATGAGGTTCCTAAAGGATCACCTCACCAAGAAGGAAATGAAAGCTTAATGGGAGCTGAATCTATGGATTCCAACTTGAGAAGAAAAAGAAAGGACCAATCCTATTTGTCCCAGATGATGCTTGAGATGGAAGCACCTTGTGAGCCATGGTTTAGACACAAATATGCCAAATTGACACCTCAACCACAAGGTATGCATCTATTCCCTCCTATTTTAAGTGACCCTTGAAGTCATGATGACATTTTCCCTATGGTAGGCCAATTCTTGAAATTGTGTGACTTAATATCCTACCTTGGGAGTGTCAATGTGTCTCAAACCTCTTCATTGTTTGTTGATACTATGCGTAAATTACGTGAGCTCCCCAACCTGGAAGCCCCATCTATTTGTTGCTTTGGAAAGAGTCCATGGTGCGTACTTGATGCCCAACTTTTATTTCCTACTCCTTGTCACACTCATGTGGATGGACAGTTCAAAATGTTAGGATGGACTCTTCAGAGTATGCTACGACTCATGACTAGGGAGAACCCAACTTTTTTGGAGGACTACTTGGTGAAGGAAAATGTAGCCCATAGTTCCTTTAATCTCTCTAGTGGCATAACTCCATGTGTTGAAACACTACTTTCGGGAGCTTGTTTGAGAAAGGAAGGTGACTTGTACTTGAAATACCTTATCTTCTGTAACACCTTGGAATTCGATCCAGCTTTTAAACTCAGAAATTTGCAAAATTTTGAACTTACCAGGAATTACGGGTCCAAACCACAGACCGTGGTTTGAAAATGGGTCGTGTAATGAACCCATGGTTTACATCTACAGGTTCAGTATCTGGTCTGATAACCACGAGTTGGTTCTACAGACCGTGGTTTAAACCACGGTCCATCCTGTCAACTCGTGGAATTTGATCAAAGAGCTAACAGTTTCCCTAAAAATTACGGATTGGGTCTACGAATCGTAGTTTATTCTATGGTCTATCCTGTTGACCCGTAGAACTCCTTCTGCAACTTGAGTGCTGAGCCTAGAATCATGACTGAGTCTACGAATTGTAGTTAATTCTACGGCCCATACTGTTGACTCGTAGAAATTCATCTACAGCATGACTCTGTGGCCAGGAACTATGAGTGGAAACCATGAGCCGTGGTTCAGTCTACGACTCATGGAATCCATCTGTGATTACTGAAGCCGACTTTTTCCAGAAGTTTTTAATTTAAGTTTTCAGGGTTTTTTTAGACGTTTTCTTTCTATTTTAGCTCCGACTATAAATAATCTTAGGCTTATTTTATTTAGGAAAACACACCAAAACAAATCAGTTCCTCTCAAATCTATTCTCAAGCAGAAAAAAAGCGTCTTCTCCAATCTCCAGGCCTAGGGTTCTCTCCTCCAAGCTTTAACTTCAGATTTCTTGCAGGGATTTTCATCCACCAGGTATGTGGGTATTCAGTAAGGGCTTAGTCCGCTCTTATGCCCAAAAATCTCAGGCTTTTAAAGTAATTTTCATGGTTTTGGAACTAGGGCTCTTACCCTTTTAATAGATAGCTACAGAATCCATCTTTATGATCCCCACATGATTTACATCTTGTTATATAAAAATTATATTGTGTTTTAATGACTTGCATAAGTTTTCACCATGATTTGAGAAACTATGAATTTATCCCTAAGTTGTAGTATTTTCAAAGTAATAGCTTTCCATCAAAATTTATCTTAGACCACTAGTTTTGAGTTATAACCAGGATTCAATCAGATTTCAGGCTACTATAGTATTTCAGAAAATTTGTGATTTCAGACCAGCTAGCTAATTCAGAACTTCAGCTTTAATGAGCTATAAACATTCAGTTTGGGAGTAGTGTTTAGCACCGAGCTGGACCAGGGTTCAGCGTACCCTTAAGGTCCCAGAACTACATGCCAACGTAGGTTTATAAGTCTCCCCCGTGGGGAATCAAATTTAGTGATCACACCACAGGCATACCTCTATACCCTGGCAAGGTATATTGGGTCCTCTCGATGGGGCGTATACATCGAACTCCACATTTAGCTCACATAGTTTATGTCGGTTAATATAATCTCCCACAGTGTTAGTTTCAGTAAAGTGCATTAGGCCCTCACTTATGTCTACTTTCAGCTTTCAGCATGTTTTTCAGATTTCTCTTGCATTTCAGCTGTTTATGCATGATTATGTTATTTTGGGTCTATGTATTACAGTTTAGTTCAATTTACAGCTTTCCTATATTTTAGCACATTTACATTTCAGTCAGCCTTGCATATCCCTCATACTCAGTACATTCAAAGTACTGACGCATACTTTATGTACTGTAACTTATCATGATGCAGGTTCAGGTTCCGAGCTTCAGCCTCGCAATTAGCTCGCCCCTGTTCCACACCAGCGATAGACAGTGGTGAGTCCTCATCATCCGATGACATATATTTTATATTCTTTTTGAGTAGTCAATTTGTCTTTACTTTCAGTATTTGGAGTTAGGTGGGGGCTTGTCCCAATAACTCATCAGTATTAGAGGCTTTTCAGACATAGAGCCATACTCAGTTAATTTGTGTTGTTCTGCCTTGTAGACAACTATTTCATTTAGATATTCTCAGTTGGATTCTTTTTGGACTATACTCTTTATTCAGTTATACTTCCATTTGTTTAGAATTATATTCAATATGCTTGTGATATGCCAGTACAGGGTTAGCTTGGGGTCACTAGTGATTCTAGGTCCCATGTTATGTCTAGGGGCTAGCCTCGGGGTGTGAAAAACTTGGTATCAGAGCATCAGGTTCAAGAGTCCTAGGATGTCTAAAAACCGCACATAGTAGAGTCTCTTTCATGGGTGTAAAGCGCGCCACACTTATGAGGGATAGGCTACGAGGTGTTTTAAGGAAAAACTTCACTTTTTTCATTATCTTTATCGTGCGATGAAGTTTAGTTCAGTTCCTCCTCTCTAATTGATTCATTATGCATTTCAGATCATGCCTCCTCGTAGAGCTAAAGCACGTAATGCTAACGCAAATCCTCCAGCCCCGAACCATGAGGTTACAAATGCAAAGTTCCATAATATGATCCAGTTGTTGGCCCAGACTATACCCAATCAGGCTAATCAGTAGGCCCCAGTTCATGTTAATCCAAATGGTCGATAAGCTGCAGCCCGAGTTCGAGATTTCATTCGCATGAATCCGCCAGAGTTTCTAGGGTCAAGGGTTTGGTGAAGACCCACAAAATTTTATTGATGAGATCAAGAAGATTCTTGAGGTGATGCAGGTGACTGGTACTGATAATGTGGAGTTAGCATCCTACCAACTCAAGGATGTAGCTTACATCTAGTTCACACAGTGGAAAGACAACAGGGGTGTGAATGCAACTCCTGTGACATGGGATTGTTTTACTAGAGCTTTTCTGGACAAGTTCTTCCCGAGAGAGTTGAGGGAGGCGAAGGCCCAAGAGTTTATAAATTTGAGGTAGGGATCGATTCCAGTCCAGGAATATGGGCTAAAGTTTACTCAGCTCTCAAGGTATGCTCCACATATGGTGGCCGATCCAAGGGCACAAATGGGCAAGTTCTTATATGGGGTGTCTGATTTGGTAAAGACAGATTGCATGAATTCTATGCTATTAGGGGATATAGATATCTCTAGGATGATGACCCATGCGCAACAGGTTGAGGAGGATAAACTTTAGGAGGCTAGGGATAATAAAAAGGCTAGGACAGAAAACTATGAGTATTCTCAGCAGAGGTTGGGCGGTGGAAATCATTCAAAGTTTTAGCAGAGGTCGGCAGACCCAGCACCTTCATCTGCTAGTGCTCCATCTCCTAGGTCCCGACAGGATCAGAAGAAGCAAGCACCAAGCTCTAAATCTCAGGCCAGTGTTTTAGGTAACCATACTTTTCCAGCCTGCCCCAAGTGTGGTAAGAATCATGCGGGTGAGTGTTTGGCTGGCAGAAAAGGGTGTTTAGGTGTGGTCAGCTTGGCCATAGGTTGAAGGAGTGCCCTTCTGCCAGGCAAGGGTAGGGAGGTAACAAAGCTCAATATACTACTTCAGCAGCACCAGCAGGTCCTGCAGCTCAGCAGAGTACTACTTCCGGCACAGGTGGCGATTAGCGTCAGAACCGTTTCTATGCCATGTCTTCATGCCAGGATCAGGAGAGTTCACCAGACGTAGTCACTGGTATGTTATCAGTATTCTCTCTTGATGTTTATGCCTTGTTAGATCCAGGGGCTTCTCTATCTTTTGTAACCCCGTATATTGCGTGTAAATTTAGAGTCAACCCTGAGAAACTCTTGGAACCCATCTCGGTCTCTACTCCAGTTGGTGAGTCAGTCTTAGCTAAGAGGGTATATAGAGATTGCCCAATTTCAGTCCTTCATAAAGTCACCTCAACAGATTTAGTAGAGCTAGATATAACCGACTTCGATGTCATTCTCGGCATGGATTGGCTACATGCCTGTTATTCCTCAATCGACTGCAGAACCAGAGTCGTGAAGTTTCAGTTTCCAAATGAGCCAGTCTTAGAGTGGCAAGATAGTCCTCCTTCATCAAAAGGTCACTTCATATCTTATCTCAAAGCTAGGAAGATGATCTCAAAGGGTTACATCTACCATATAGTTCGGGTTAAGGATTCCGAGTCCGAGACCCCACCTTTACAGTTAGTACATGTAGTTAATGAGTTTCCAGAGGTGTTTCCTGATGATATGCTTGGAGTCCCTCCTGAGAGGGAGATCGACTTTGGGATAGACCTTCTTCCAAATACGCAGCCCATATCTATTCCTCCCTACAGAATGTCTTTAGTTGAGCTTAAGGAGTTGAAAGAACCACTCAAGGACCTACTAAATAAGGGTTTTTATCAAACCTAGCATCTCTCCCTTGGGTGCTCCAGTGCTCTTCGTACGTAAGAAAGATGGCTCCCTCAGGATGTGCATAGACTACCGTTAGTTGAACAAGGTGTCACACTCCGAGGTTACCCCCTCGACATAACACGGGACTTGAGACCGCGAGGATCCCAAGCTAACCCTTGGTCATAGCATTCTCAAGCAACATAAGGGAAAGCATAGCGAAAGCATCATAAGATAATCCAATACGGAAGTAATCATAAATAGAGTACTAAATAGGGAATACAACCCAAAGATCATCCGATAACATCTATGTCTGAAAAGCCTCTAAAACTAGCATAATGAGTTGATGGGACAATACCCCAACTAACACAACAATCTGAAAAGAAAACGAAAAATAAGAGCTAGAGTAAAGTCTAGTCCTCGAACCACGAGGACTCACCAAAGATGACTGAGAGTGATCGGGAATCCTAGCCGTGTATCTGTGAAGGGACACCTGAATCTGCATCATCAAAGGATGCAACGCAATATGCATTAGTACTATGGAATGTACTAAGTATGCGCGCAATGCATGGACATGAAGAAGACATGCTAAGTATACTTTAACAACTGAAATCATGCTTAAAAATGTACTTGGAAATAATCCATACGTAATAGGGTATCATGAAAAATTATCATAATGAAAAGCTAAATCATGAGGCAAGAGCCAATTTCAAAATAGGTGCTCATAAGAGAGTTCATAAAGCTTGGAAAACTTGAAAACATACATAAGGGAGTTTCTTATAACCGACATGAGACCATGTGAGCTACATGGAATCTAACTATATAACCCTAGTTAGCAAAGCTGACTTTGAACCTTGCCAAAGAACAAGTCACCATACCTAACTATATAACCCTAGTTGGCAAAACTGTCCTATGCCCCGCGAAGGCAAGGACACCATACATAAAGACGTGGATCCACTCTCATAAGCCTTGAAGGCACATATCAGATCATATCATAACCTACGCTGGCAATGTAGTTTCTGGGACTAAGGGTACTCTCACCCCGTCCAACTCGGTGCTAAATACTACTCCCAAAACATGCACATATAGCTTATAATTTTATACGGCATACTCTCATGCCAAATATTATTCATAAAGCATGAAAATACATCGAGTATCATGCAACTTTCTTATCATAGTTCATAAAGCTTAGCATAGCCACAATTCAAAACATGCTTTTCTTTCTAAATTCATACTTGAAGAATTAGGCATGCAATTTCATAAATACATAAGGTCCATGATATCTAATCATGCCAAGTTTCTCTTGAAAACATGCAATTTCATAGTTTCATGCTAGAAATCAACTTTCATGCTTGGGATTTTAAAACCAATAAGAGAATCATAATTGAATCATGAATAATCAGTAAGAAACCATGAATTTAAACATACAAACTGATTTCATAAGTTTTTCACAATTTTAGATCAAAACCCTAATTTCATAAGTTAATAATTTAACAGAAGAATTGGGGATTTCGGGCACAAGGGTGAAAGGAACCCATTGTTGGAAACCCACATACCTTAGAAGAAGATAACCCACTTTAATGGAAAAGACTTAGGAGGCTTGACTTGGAGCTTGGAGACTTGAAGTTTGAGGGGAACTTTTCCCTTTTGGGTGAAGAATGAGGAACTTAAGAGAGACTTAGGATAATATGGGTGAAAACCGTACTAGAAATAGTCAAAATAACTTTACTTAGTAGTTAAAAGGGTGGGGAATGACTAAAATACCCCTGGGACCTAAGTAAGAAAAGCTGGGAAATGGTCGGTCTCAGGGACCACGGGTCGATCAACGGTCTATCGTCCAAGAGGATTGACCATCAAAGAGGTCCGTAGTTTGACTGGAGGAGTTTGGAATCTTCTGGATCTCAGGGACTACGGGTGAATGACCTATCGTCCAAAAGGACGGGCCGTCCTGTAACCCATTATTTCTGGGACCTGAAGGAGAGGTTTCTGAACTCTGAACGATGAGTCTCAGTCTAGGGTGGGATGACGGTCCGTCATCCAGAAGGACGGACCGTGCTTCGACTCATCTTCTCTGGGACTCTTTTCTGGGGTTTCTGAAACTTGGACGATGAGTGCACAGGATGAACCGTGGTTCTAAACCACAAATCGTCAACTGACTCGTCGTCTCTGGGAACTTGAAATTTTTCTGCAATTTTAACTTAGACAGCTGAATAGGTTTCCGGGGTTGATGACTTGTTCGACCAGCTCCAGGGTGCTAGCTACTTTTCCAAGATTGACCTCAGATCCGGTTATCATCAACTCAGAGTTAGAGAGTGTGACCATCTAAAGACGGCCTTCATAACTCAGTATGGTCATTATGAATTTGTGGTTATGTCTTTTGGACTAACAAATGCTCCTGCAGCTTTTATAGACTTGATGAACAGGGTGTTTAAGCAGTATTTGGACATATTTGTTATTGTCTTTATAAGGGATATTCTAGTTTACTTGCGGAGTGAGGAGGAGCATGCTAATCAATTGAGAGTGGTGCTGCAAACTCTCAAGGATCGCTAGTTATTTTCCAAATTCAGCAAGTGTGAGTTTTGGTTGTAGTCAGTCACCTATTTGGGTCATGTGGTGTCTAGGGATGGTATTCAAGTGGATTCTCAGAATATAGAGGCAATAAAGAATTGGCCTAGACCCACCTCTCCATCAGACATTAGGAGCTTCTTGGGTCTGGCTGGTTACTGTAGGAGATTTGTTGAGGGGTTCTCGTCCATAGCTTCTTCATTGACTAGGTTGATTCAAAAGAAGGTCAAGTTCCGGTGGCCAGATGCGTGTGAAAGTAACTTCCAAGAGTTGAAGACTAGGTTGACCACAACCCCAGTTTTGACTCTACCAGAGGGTTCAGATGGTTTTGTAGTATATTATGATGCATCAAGAGTTGGCCTAGGATGTGTTCTGATGCAGCACGGTAAGGTTATTGCATACGCTTCCAGACATCTTAAGACTCATGAGAAGAATTATCCAACTCATGATCTTGAGTTGGTAGCAGTGGTCTTTGCCTTGAAGATTTGGAGACACTACTTGTATGGTATCCATGTAGATGTGTTTACTGACCATAAGAGCCTTCAGTATGTGTTCACTCAGAAAGAACTGAATCTTCGATAGAGAGGTGGCTAGAACTTCTCAAGGACTATGACATAAGCGTGCTTTACCATCCGGGTAAGGCCAATGTAGTAGCTGATGCCCTTAGTAGGCTATCCATGGGTAGCATGTCACAAGTTGAGGAACGAAATAAGGAATTAGCCAAGGATGTTTATAGGCTTGATCTGTTAGGGGTTCACCTTATAGATTCGTCAGAAGGTGGGGTCATTATTCAGAATGGGTCAGAGTCTTTGTTGGTAGCCGAGGTGAAGGAGAAGCAAGACAGTGATCCCATCTTACTTCAGCTAAAAAGTTCTGTCCAGCAGCAGAGAGTAGAGGTTTTCTCCCAAGAGGGAGATAGTGTACTTCGTTACCAGGGTCGATTATGTGTTCCTAATATAGATGAGGTGAGACAGCAGATTTTTACAGAAGCATATTGCTCCAGATATTCCATCCATCCTGGTGCTACCAAGATGTACTGTGACTTATGTGAAGTCTATTGGTGGAATAGTATGAAGAGGGACATTATTGATTTAGTGGCTAAGTGTCTTAACTGCCAACAAGTGAAGGTAGAACATCAGCGACCAGGTGGTATGACTCAGGAGATGGACATTCCTACTTGGAAGTGGGAGGTCATCAATATGGACATCATTACAGGGTTACCTCGCACTCGTAGGCAACATGATTCTATATGGGCAATTGTAGATAGGGTGACTAAGTCAGCCCACTTCTTGGCTGTCAAGACTACCGATTCAGCAGAGGACTATGCCAGACTCTACATCCGTAAGATAGTCAGGTTTCATGAAGTTCCCTTGTCCATCATCTCAGATAGGGGTACTCAGTTCATATCTCAGTTTTGGAGATCATTTCAGAAGGGTCTTGGTACACAGGTTAATCTTAGCACAACTTTTCACCCGCATACAGATGGTCAGGGAGAGCGTACCATTCAGACTCTAGAGAACATGTTGAGAGCTTGTGTAATTGACTTTAAAGGAAATTGGGATGATCACTTACCTCTTATAGAGTTTGCCTATAATAACAGTTTCCACTCTAGCATTCAGATGGCTCCGTATGAGGCACTCTATGGGTAAAGGTATAGATCACCTATAGGCTAGTTTGAGGTAGGTGAAACAACTTTGATAGGGCCAGATGCAGTCCATGAGACCATAGAGAAGGTCCAACTTATTAGAGAAAGGTTGAAGGCAGCTCAAAGTCATCAGAAATCTTTCACAGATGTGAGAAGAAGGGAGCTAGAGTTTGAGGTTGATGACTGGGTTTTTCTAAAAGTGTCCCCCATGAAAGGTGTGATGAGATTCGGTAATAAGGGAAAGCTTAGTCCCCAATATGTAGGCCCTTACATGATTCTGAAGAGAGTTGGAAAGGTGGCTTATGAGTTGGAGTTTCCCGCAGACTTAGCATTGGTGCACCCAGTCTTCTATATGTCCTTGTTAAAGAAATACATTGGTGATCCAGCTTTAGTTTTACCTTTATAAAGTGTGGCTATGAAGGATAACCTCACCTATGAGGAAGTTCCAGTTAAGATTCTTGACCGTCATGTTCGTAGGTTGAGAAATAAGAAAGTCACTTCAGTAAAGATTTTGTGGAGGAATCAGTCCGTAGAGGGAGCTACTTGGGAAGCAAAAGCAGCCATGATGGCCAAGTACCCTCACCTCTTCCCTTCAAATCCAGTTTCAGCTTGAGGTAATAGTTTCTCCTCAGTTTCTCAGTTTACTATTATATATTTCCATCTCAATATCATGTTCCATCAGCTATTCATGAAATTCAACACTCTTTCATGTACTTAGAACCTATTTCAGCTAGAAATTCAACTTTTAATGCTTAGTGGTAGGGATTGCAGCTCTTTCCCTCAAAACTCAGCTTGTTTGGTCTTCATTCGAGGATGAATGATCCCAAGGGGGAGATATTGTAACACCTCAGAATTTAATCCAGCTTTCAAACTCAAAAACTTGCAGAATTTTAAACTTTCTAGGAATTATGGGTCCAAACCACGGACCGTGGTTTGAACCACGAGTCGTGGAATGAACCCGTGGTTTATATCTACAGGTTCAATATCTAGTATGAGAACTAAGAGTTGGTTCTAAGGACCGTGGTTCAAACCACGGTCCATCCTGTTAACTCGTGGAACTTGATTAAAGAGCTGGCAGTTTCCCTGAAAATTACTGATTGGGTCTACGGACCGTAGTTTATTCTAGGGTCCTTCCTGTTGACCCGTAAAACTCCTTCTGCATCTTGAGTGCTGAGGCTAGAATCACGATTGAGTCTGCGCATAGTAGTTCATTCTACGGCATGTACTATTGACTCGTAGAAATTCATCTGCAACCTGAATCTGTGGCCAGGAACCACGAGCCGTGGTTCAGTCTATGATTCGTGGAATCTATTCGTAATTTCTGAAGCTGAATTTTTCCAATAGTTTTTAATTTAAGTTCTCAGGGGTATTTTAGACCTTTGCTTTCTATTTTAGCTCCAACTAAAAATAGTCTTAGGCTTATTTTATTTTAAAAAAGACACCAAAACAAATCAGTTCCACTCAAATCTATTCTCAAGCAGAAAAGAAGCATCTTCTCCAATCTCCAAGCCTAGGGTTCACTCCTCCAAGCTTCAACTTCAGATTTATTGCAGGGATTTTCATCCACCAGGTATGTGGGTTGATATGACATAGAAATACGTCACTTTCGATGCTTAATACTTAGGATTTTCGCAAGTTCTTTAGCATTTTATTGGTAGATTTGATGTTGTTTGTTAAGTGTGCAGGAAAAATGGATCCTAGAACAAAGTGCAGGAAATTGGGCTAAAATTTGAAAGCTACAGACACGACGGATCACTTGATGGTCCGTGATTCAAAACCACTGATCTGTCACTGTGACTAGTTGTCCAAAGTTCAGAAAGTGTGCAAGTCTAGAAGAAAATCATGACTCACTTGACGGTCCATGGTTCAAAACCACGAACCTGTCTTTGTGACACGTAGACCAAAGATCAGAGTCCATGCAAAAGCTGGAGAAAAGGACGAATCAGTCTATGAGTCGTGGTTTCAAACTATGACCCATCCATGTGACTCATAGAATGGAGATACTGCAGATGGGAAAAAGGAGTAGCAGGAAGCACGGATTGGTGTACGAACCGTACTTCCAAAGTATGGTCCATTTCTGTGACTCGTAGTCACTGATCAGAGAAGGCACAAAAATGATCAAGAAACCATGATTCAAGAGACGAGCCGTCATCCAGAAGCACGACTCGTGGTTCCAACCGTTGTTTCTCAAATCAGAAGACGTTGACCAGCCAGGACCACAGTTGACCTCAGAAAAGACGAACCGTCATTCTAAATGATGGATCATCATCCAACCCGTGGTCCCTGTCGACCTCAGTTTCCTAGTTTTTTTAGGATAGGATTTCCATTGTCTATAAATACTTTTTCTAGGTTTTATTTTACGTTTTATGCACGATATTTTGTAGGAAACACATTCGTAACTTTGTGATATTGGTTTTTGAGAGTTATACACATTCATAGTTCATTGTTCTTACTTCCATATTCATCCATTCAAGATTCCAGATTTCTTTAACTCTTATTGTAAGTATATGATCATGAACACACCAATAACTCTTGATTGTTTACTTATAAATATGAGTAGCTAAATCCACAACTAGGGTTGTGGGAACCATGAAGGATTAACGAAGTAGGCAAAGTACTTGGGTACTCTAGGGCGGTGTTTATGCATGTATTGTTCTTCCCTCCGCTTTGATTGCTTTTTAACGGTGCGCAACGTTAGAACTCGCCTTATCCTTACTTGTCGGACCAAGGAGGTAACGGATGGGAAAAGGGCTATTTAACAACAGAGATTTGAGGTACCAACCCTCATCTAATAGCTTGACCTTGTCCGGGAACAGCTAATCTGGGATCCAGGGTAAGGGTTAGTATAACATACACCCACAGCCAGACCAAGGTGTGTGGTGAAATTCATCTATCTGCCACACCAAGGATTTAGGTGAACCTAACTTATCGATTCTACATGCTAAGAACCAAACTAGTTTACTAAGTACAAAGCCTTACTAAGTTATGATCTCATGGGGAACACTACCTTAGTCATCTCACCCATTGATTACAACTCTTAAAATTGTCACGTGTTACTTGTTTACATTCTAGTTACAATTACTACTTGTTACTTTAAAACCTCCCCTTTCGAGGGAAATAAACGAATAAGAGCACGAGTATACATTAATCGACTATAGTCCTACCATATTCCCTGTGGGATTGATCCCAACCGTTGTTGGGTTCTATATTTGATCAGCGACCTCTTACACTTCTAAAAGGAGGTGTAATCTAGGTGTATCAAATTTTAGCGCCATTGTCGGGGAATACAATTTAGGATTAAGAGATATTGTGTTCATTTCACTATTATTCCTTATTTCTTGATTTTACTTTTTCTGTTGTTTTTGTTTTGATCTACAGGTTGCACACTTGTGCATGCCCAGTACAAGGAGTCAAGGCAATCCCTTGATCCCATACGATCCTGAGCTCTCCAAAACCTTAAGAAATATGGCTAAAGAGGGAGAGCACGAGACACAGGAGCAGATCACAGCCCGGTTGTTGGCCGAGGATGAGCAACGAAAAAAGGAAGGAGAAGATGCTCTTGCCGCTGAAGATGTTGCACTTGCAGCAGACTTTGCAGCTTAAAATGTGGCGGCTGAGCAAGCAAGGCAGGCTCAACAACAAGATGCTCGTCAATTTGCACTAAAGGCTCAAGCATTAGTAGATGGGGCAGCTCACTAGAATTTGCCTAGAGGACCAGTCGCGCCCCGATAGAATAGGGGTCGATAGATGCAACAACCCAGGAAAGCCCCTCGCTACTATGATTATGATGATTATGACGAGGAGGAGAAATTGGGCATTGATGGACCCATAGTGTTGCCACCACTGACTGAGGGGGCGAAATTTGACATCACCAGCACCATGATCCAGTTGATGAATAATAAGGGTCTGTATATTGAAAAACCTACAGAAGATGCAAATCATCATGTGCAGAATTTTACTCAGATTTGCAAGGCTTATAGTATGCCAGGAGTGGGGCAAGATGCTATTAGACTGAGGTTGTTTCCATTCTCATTGACCGACGAGGCAACTGTGTGGCTCTCAGAACTGCCCGATAATTCCATATACACATGGCACAAGTTGAAGACCTAGTTTTTGGATCGATTCTTTCCTCCATCAAGGATGTTGCAATTGTAAGGTTCAAGAAGAAGTTGAAGCAAGTTCCGAGACACGGAATCCCTTCAAGGCATTTGATGGAATTTTTTTACAAAACACTGAACGCCAACACCAAAGTATTAGCTGACACTGTAACTGGTAGGGCATTCATGGACAACTCATATGATGAAGCTTCAGAGATGCTTGATCGGGTCACCAAGACCAATAGAGCATGGCACACCAGAGAGTCAAAGACCCCAACAGGTACATACACAGTTGGTAAGTCCTTGGATCCAAATGAATTGCAAGACCTCAAACAGGAAGTTGCCGAGATGAATACTACAGTTGGGTTACTGGCAAAGAGATTCCTGGCTAAGGGAGTAGAGAAGGTAAAAGCTATCGGTTCACAAGGTAAAGCACCTAGGCCAGACGATTACTTATCCGAAGAGGAGGTTAGTTATGTGAATGATCAAAGGGCGGGTTTCCGGGCCTCTGGCCAAGGAAATCAAGGTCAGAATAGAGACAGAGATGATTACTACAATCGGTCCGATTATAGAGATGGTGTTGGCAGATAAAGGATGGGTACAAGAACGATAGAAGTGGTCTTTATGTCCTACCTAGAAATCGTGAAGAGCAGCCTAGATAACCTACCATGAGGGAGCTACTCAAACTTCGTGAAGCCATTGATTCGAAGAGAAATAGCTAATGCTATGGTTCCGGTCCAGAAATCGATTGACAGTCTGAATGCAAGATTGGATACCATAGAGATCAAAATTCAAGATTTGACCATTACAGATCTCATTGCGATTCTTACCGAGCTTGTAAAGGTCATAGCAGATGTAGATGTGATCCAAAAGAGACAGGTACTGGATATTCAGTTACCACAGGTCAAGACCATGAAGGATGATTTCATAGACCTATTAGCACATTCCCCTTTGCGTGAACCGACCAGTGTTCCTGAACCCGACCGTAAGCTCATAAAGAAAAGGAAGAGAAAGGACAAGAATGTCCAATAGGGAACAACTCCTTTGAGCCCGAAGTCAAAAAAAAGAAGGAAAAGAGAGACTTGAAGAGGGCCAAGAAGGAGTCGTTGGCGATGCATCAGATTAAGGTAGATACGAGAGGTACGGGTGGCTCGGCCAGTAGTACGGATGGTGCTACAGAGGTACCAGCTTCAGACCCCATTGTGTGAGTTCAGAGTGAGAATGTTGCCCGGGCAACTGATACTGTTGGTGAGAGGACTGCAGAGGTAGCCTCTGTGGGAGAGACCATTTCGGGCACCGAGCTAGAGGGTCCAATATTTGTGACGCCCGATGATGGCGCTTAGGCACCGCATATATGTTCCCACCCCCCTATGTTTTGTATTTTCTTCGGGCATTGAGGGCAATGCCCAATTCTTTTTGGTGGGGTGGGGGCAGCATTGGGTCTGCAGGTTTTGATGGGTCTCTTGGTGAAGTCTGAGTAGCCAAGAGACCCGCATCATGCTGCGACGTTAAATCAGGCGTTGCATGGGAGGCAACCCATGAAGGTACTTACAAGGTACCCGAGTTCTTGGGGTTTTCTTGCCTGTGTTCTTTCCCTAAGGATTTTTATTTTCTGTTGAACCGGCATGTGTAGTATAGGTTGCGTGTAGTAAAATAAGAAAAGAAACTTAGTGCAGTCTATGGTATGATTTTGAATTGGATTTTTGATTGGAAAATGGAGACCCCTCCAAATTTTTGTGTGACATAATAATATCTGTTCTTGATAGACTAACCGTTATGGATCTGTGCATGACATTGTGTTAATCGATCTGATGAATAGCTTAAGCTAGAGTATGAACCTGATAGGTAGCATGTGATTGTTTGTCTCTGTGCCATGTGTGTGTGAGTGAATTTGCCTTGTTCTTGCTTTGTGTGCCAATCTAGAACTTTCCCGGTTAGTCTTGCCTAGGTTGTTGGATAGTTTGTTAGGAAAGGATCATAGGCCATTTTCGAAATAGTCCAATTCATCCTAAATGACCGACCAAATAATGTGAATACACTTTGATCCCTGATTTTGAGCCTGAATTGACCCTTTTTGTTGTTTAGCCTAATCACCTTCCCTGTTTTCTACGAACCTTTAGTTTGGCCCTGGTCCCTCCTTAGACATTATGTACCTTAATTCAGGCAAATCGCCTAAGTTGAGGGTGGCTACTATATAGGCAAGTGAGAAATATGGGTATGAAAAGAAGAGGTTAGTAATAAAAAGGAGAAATAACGGGAGTGGCTGGCATGTTAAAGAAAAAAAAAGAAAAAGAGGAAAATGTGAGAAAATAAGTTGAGTCTGAAATAAAAGCCGCACCCGTCACTTGATGAAAAATAAGAAATAGCAAAGGGAGAAAATGGGAGAAGAAAAATAGAGTTGGTCCAAAAAGTGGAAGTGACATAGCGTAGCGTCAAGGAGGGCTTAGTCACTATTTCCTATATCTACCATACCCATCCCCGAGCCTACGTTAAGAGCCAAGTAAAGTACTATAGTGATCCTAACCCAATTGTTCGAAAGCCGAGGCATAGAAAATAAGGGCAAGCCTATGGTATTGTGCAGGCATTGCTTGAATATCTTTGAGAGTGTTAGTGTTTTAGTTTAGTCCCTGAAATTTGACTGCGTTATTGTGCGATTGGGACTTCCTTGTGGTGAGGGCACTAGAGCAACTTTGACTGCTGACTATTAGTGTGAGTCTCACATGTGTATGCTAGGTCGTCTTATTGATAGCGTAATGTCGTCCATGGATCCTCTTGTGTTGTCTTGATAAACAGAACATATGCACTGGTTTTGTATTGAAAAGGGAGGGGGATGCTTGTTATGAGTTGAATTGCTAAATCATATGACTTCTGTAGTTCCTGATTTTCTTTTGCTAAAGCATCATTTTAGGATGGTTTTCTGTTGTCTCTTGAGGATAAGCAATAGTCTTAAGTTGAGGGTGTTGATGTGACGTATAAATACGTCACTTTCGACGCTTAATACTTAGGATTCTTGCAAGTTCTTTAGCATTTTATTGGTAGATTTGATTTTGTTTGTTAAGTGTGCAGGAAAAATGGATCCTAGAACAAAGTGCAGGAAATTAGGCTGAACTGGAAAGCTACAGAGACGATGGATCACTTGACGGTCTATGATTCAAAACCACGAATCCATCACTGTGACTCGTAGTTCAAAGTTCAGAAAGTGTGCAAGTCTAGAAAAAAAGCATGGCTCACTTGATGGTCCGTGGTTCAAAACCACGGACCCGTCCTTGTGACACATAGACCAAAGATCAGAGTCCATGCAAAAGCTGGAGAAAAGGATGAATCAGTCTATGAGTCATGGTTTCAAACCACGACATGTCCCTGTGACTCGTAGAATGGAGAAAAGAGTAGCACGAAGCACAGATTGGTGTACGAACCATACTTCCAAAGTATGGCCCATTTCTGTGACTCATAGTCACTGATCAGAGAAGGCACAAAAATGACCAAGAAACCATGAGTCAAGAGACGAGCCGTCATACAGAAGCACGACTCGTGGTTCCAACCGTAGTTTCTCAAATCAAAAGACGTTGACCAGCCAGGACCATGGTTGACCTTAGAAGAGATGAACCATCATTCTAAATGATGGGTCGTCATCCAACCTGTGGTCCCTGCCGAGCTCAATTTCCTAGTTTTGTTAGGACAGGATTTCCATTGTCTATAAATACTTTTCCTAAGTTTTATTTTACGTCTTATGCATGATATTTTGTAGGAAACACATTCGTAACTTTGTGATATTGGTTTGTTCTTGGTTTTTGAGAGTTATACACATTCATAGTTCATGGTACTCTAGGGCGGTGTTTATGCATGTATTGTTCTTTCCTTTGATTTTATTTCTTTTTAATGGTGCGCAACGTTAGAACTCACCTTATCCTTACTTGCTGGACCAAGGAGCTAATGGATAGGAAAAAGGCTGTTTAACAACAGAGATTTGAGGCTACCAACTCTCATCTAATAGCTTGATCTTGTCCGGGAATAGCTAATCTGGGATCCAGGGTAAGGGTTAGTACAACATACACCCACTGTCGGACCAAGGCGTGTGGTGAAATTCATCTATCTTCTGGACCAAGGATTTAGGTGAACTTAACTTACCGATTCTACATGCTAAGCACCAAACTAGTTTACTAAGTACAAAGCCTTACTAAGTTATGATCTCATGGGGAACACTACCCTAGTCATCTCACCCATTGATTACAACTCTTAAAATTGTCACGTGTTACTTTTTTACATTCTAGTTACAATTACTACTTGTTACTTTAAAAAAAAAACTTTCGAGGGAAATAAACGACTAAGAGCACGAGTAAACATTAATCGACCATAGTCCTACCATATTTCCTATGGGATCGATCCCAACCTTTGTTGGGTTCTATATTTGATCAGCGATCGCTTATGCTTCTAAAAGGAGGTGTAATTTGGGTGTATCATGGGTATTCAGTAAGGGCTTAGTCCGCCCTTATGCCCAAAAATCTCAGGCTTTTAAAATAATTTTTATGGTTTTGGAACTAGGGCTCTTACCCTTTTAATTGATAGTTACAAAAATCCATCTTCATGATCCCCACGTGATTTACATCCTGTTATATATGAATTATATTGTTGTTTAATGACTTGCATAAGTTTTCACCATGATTTGAGAAACTATGAATTTAGCCCTAAGTTGTAGTATTTTCCAAAGTAATAGATTTCCCTCAAAATTTATCTTAGACTACTAGTTTTGAGTTTTAACAAGGATTCAATCAGATTTCAAGCTACTACAGTATTCAGAAAATTTGTGATTTCAGACTAGATAGCTAATTCAGAACTTCAGATTTAGTGAGCTATTAGCATTCAGTTTGGGAGTAGTGTTTGGCACCGAGCTGGACCAGGGTTCAGTGTACCCTTAAGATCCTAGAACTACGTGTCAATGTAGGTTTATAATTCCCCCCTGTGGGGCATCAGATTTATTAATCATGCCACAGTCATGCCTCTATATTTTGGCAAGGTATATTAGGTCTTCTCAATGGGGCATATACATTGGACTCTATGTTTAGCTCACATGGTTTATGTCGGTTAATAGAATCTCCCACAGTGTTAGTTTCAGTAAAGTGCATTAGGCCCTCAGTTATGTCTACTTTCAGCTTTCAACATGTTTTTTAGATTACTTTTGCATTTCAGCTATTTATGCATGATTATATTATTTTGGGCCTATGTATTACAGTTTAGTTCAGTTTACAGCTTTTTTGTATTTTAGCACATTTACATTTCAGTCAGCCTTGCATATACCTCATGCTCAGTACATTCAAAGTACTGACGTATACTTTATGTGCTGCATCCTATCATGATGTAGGTTCAGGTTCCCAGCTTCAGCCTCGCGATTAGCTCGCCTTGGTGCCACACCAGCGATAGACAGTGGTGAATACTCATCATCTAAGGACATATCTTTTATATACTTTTTGAGTAGTCAGTTTGTCTTTACTTTCAGTAGTTGGAGTTAGCTAGGGGCTTGTCCCAACAACTCATCAGTATTAGATGTTTTTTAGACATAGAGTCAGACTTAGTTGATTTGGGTTGTTCTGCCTTGTAGACAGCTATTTCGTTCAGATATTCTTAGTTGGATTCTTTTTGGACTATACTCTTTATTCAGTTATACTTCCATTTGTGTAGAATTATATTCAGTATGCTTGTGATATGCTAGTTCAGGGTTAGCTTGGGGTCACTGGTTATCCTAGGTCCCGTGTTACGTCTAGGGTCTAGCCTCGGGGCATGACATCTTCCCTTCTTGTGTTCTAAATAGTGATGAACTTCTTGCTAGTCTGAAGTATAAACTTACAATTGAGAACACTTAGAATGAGTTTGGTGATCTTTAATCCTTTCTCTAGTACTTGTTTGCATTGGATGAACCCTTGCTAGTGGGTGATATCATGTTTGTGACACCGAGGGAAAATGTGTCATTGCCTACTTTGGGTGTTAATTATATACTTGCATCCTTGTTTGACACACTCGTGCTTAAGTTGTGTGAGCCACAACTTATGGATGCTAAGTTTCTTACTTGTTTGTGGGAGAGTCCTTAGATGTTTAAAACTTCTTGTCACCTTCATAGGGTTGGAAAATTTGAAATATCGAATGAGACTCTTGGGAGCATGCTTAGTGCCATAAATGGAAGGAACCCAACTTCTTGGGAATACCATTTGATTGGGAGTGAAGTAGGTTCTTATAGATTCCATATCATCCCTTATAGAATGACTCCATTGAAAGATACCCTCCCTTTGAGGGGTTTTTTAAAAAGAAAAGGTGACACTTGTGTGACGAACTACAAGTTGATGTCATGTGTCCAAACATGTGACAATGTGCTTGTTATGATCCTTGTATCTAATTGTAAACTTGCATATGAGGACACCATGATTGACACTAGTGATCTTGTTACCTTTCTTTACTATCTATTTACGTATGATGATATTCATGAGTGTGTTGAGTATACATCTTATGTAAACTTGAATCATGTGAAAAGAGAAGGTGAAGTATGTCCAAATGTTATCACTTCACCCTTAGGTGTTCCACCTTGTTGTTGTTTGCTTGATACATTTCTTGAACTTAATACTATTCTTGCATGTGGAAACACCTTGGATGAGACTAGAATGCTAAATACCTTTCTCTACTACCTCTTTGCATTCGATGATGTCTATGTTTGCCTTAAAGATGCATTGGAGAGAGGTAGGATTGTTGTTGGGTCACACTCTTGTTTGTGTGACAAAGATGAGTGGGTCTCATATCCATTTGACCTCGGAGACCCTTTATGAGTATGTGAGCTTTTAATGGTACCACCCTTTGGATGGTCCTATCTTTTGGTTGAGTGGAATAACCAATTCCCTTGTACTCCATATATTGACTTCATTGTCATTACAATGGGGGAATGTTTGGTTGTTCCTTGAGGATATTCCACTTTGGCCTACTATTTCTTGTGCTAACCCATGTACTAACCCTCATACTATGAGGAATTTGTGGTTGTTTGTCCTTCCTATGTTTCTGCAAGGTTTGGATTCAAGGACGAATCCTTTTCAAGAAAGGGAGATGATATGATATCGCCTAGTGACATTTATGCTAGACCCGTACTTCAAGGTCTTGACAAGAGGATCCAAGCGACACTCACCCTTAGAGCACAAAAGAGATCTTGGAAGAGCCTCATTACACTACAAGTGAAGCAATTCCACATTTGGATGATCGCGTGAAGCAAAGAAGAGGCTACCCGTGAATCTGCCCAGTGGTACAACCCAGGTGCGACACGCACATCAGTTCTTGAGAAACGCATACCACTCCACACATTAAGGTGCAACCAGCACAATTGCTGGTGCGTTTGGCACCTCAAACACACCTCAGCTCGCATAAGACCCATCATGGGCCAACTTTGTAGTCTTCCAAGGTCACTTTTGGGCCTTAATGTAATAACTATAAATAGGGGTTTCCTTCCCTTTAGCTCCTAAGTTGTTGTTGAATTGATATGGAATTATCTCTATAAGATTTAGCTTGTTAGCTTGGGAGGATTCCCAATTAGTTAATGTAGTGTAGAAATCTATTGGGTGGATTCCTAATAGTTTAGATGAGTAATTAGAGGTGGATTCCCTTGGTTGCTTGATAACTTTTTTTTCTTGAATTTTACATGAGAATACTTATTTGTGGATTCATTTAGAGTACTTCTGCCTTAGTGATTCAAGTTGGATTATCATTTGGTTATTATAATCAATTGGGAGGTGAAGGAATAAAGTCCTTTGTTGCCCATAATTGCAATTTCTTAGTGTTTATTCACATATTTTTTTTTATTTCAATTCCACATTTGATTTTGATTAGTCTCCCTAATCGAGATCTTATCATTGTACAAGCGCAAGTGTCACGCCCCGAGGTTACCCCCTAGACATGACACGGGACTTGGGACCACAAGTGCCCCAAGCTAACTCTTGGTCATAGCATTCTCAAGCATAACAAAAGATAAGCGGAAGCATAATAAATCTGGAATAACATAAATGGATAATCAAGTCAAATAGGAATACAAAATCTAGAAAGAGACTCAAAAGCTGTCTATGTCTGAAAAGCTTCTACTCCTGACATAAAGCCCGCCACCGAACCTCTGATGGCCAAAACCTGAACTCTCGGATCTAACTCTCTTGTTCTCCCTAGCCATATCCCTAAGCTTGTCCCCCTCGATCTGGTGAGCATGAGTCATGAGTCTGGAAATGTTCATATCACTCAATAGCATAGCAGACTTGCACTCCTTCTTCACCATGTCTGAAACCCCATAGATAAACTTACTCATTTGGTCATATGGGTCTGATACCATAGAAGGAGTATACCTAGATAACTAAGTGAACTTCAAACTATACTCTTGGACTGACATCGACCCCTGTCTCAAGTTCACAAACTCCTCAGTCTTTGCTTGCCTTAACTCCCTGGGAAACAACTGGTCAAGGAAAGCCCTCTCGAAACACTCCCAAGTCATATGGACCACGTCCCTAGCTCTAGCCTCCTTCCATTGGGTAAACCAGATATTAGCTACATCCTTGAGTTAGTAGGATGCGAGCTCTAAACATTCAGCACCAACCACTTTCATAACATCAAATATGTTCTTCAATTCATCAATAAAGTTAAGTGGGTCCTCACTCACTTTCGAACCACAAAATTCGAGTGGGTTCATTCGGACAAATTCACAAACCCAGGCTGGTACCCCACCTTGAGGGTGGATTGGGATAGGAGTCGGTTGGTTGGCCTAGGTGGCCAAGGTCTGGGCTAGCAAATGGATGGCGTTCATGAATTCCTCATTCGTGACCTCGGAGGCCATAACTGGAGGAGTGGCATTCCGAGCGGCTCGGTGAGGCATAGCACGCCGAGGCATGATCTGAAATGTACAAGGTAAGGATTAGAGTTAAGCTCTATTGCATGACATGATCATGAAAGAAGTGAAGTTTTCTAAGACACCTCATAGCTTCCCATCATATGTGTAGCGCTCTTCACACACATGAAAGAGACTCTACTCAATACGGCTTTCAAACATCCTAGGACTCTTGAACCTGGCTCAGATACCAAGTTTGTCACACCCCGAGGTTACCCCCCTAGAGGTGACACGAGACTTGGGACCACAAGTGCCCCAAGCTAACCCTTGGTCATAATATTCTCAAGCATAAAAAAAGATAAGCGGAAGCATAATAGATAAATCTGGAATCACGTAAATGGATAATCAAGTCAAATAGTAATACAAAATCCAGAAAGACACTCAAAAGCTGTCTATGTCTGAAAAGCTTCTACTCCTGACATAAAGAGTTGCTAGAACAAAACCCTAGTTAACTCGAAGTATGGAAAATACAATAGCTAATACTGACTAAGAACATAACTAGTCCTCAATATAAGAGGACTCACCAACAACTGACAGAAGGTGGCCTGGAAGCTCTAGCCATGGGCTGAGAGGGAACACCTGAATCTGCATCATCAAAGGATGCAGCGCAAGATATGCGTCAGTACTATAGGATGTACCGAGTAGGAGAGCGATGCATGAACATGATAAAAACCATTAAAGAAGCATACTTAAAATGACTTGTTACATTAAGAAGGGACATGAATAAGTATTAAGATAAGAGACATAATACATGAAAGAAAACTTAAGTTCAAAGTATAGAATCATAATTTTTATAGTTTGAAAATGATCATGTGGGAGTTTCTCTTAACCGACATAAACCATGCTGAGCTACATGGAGTTCAGTGTCATGTACCCACACTGAAAAGGGCTGTCCTAACCGGTCAAAGTTAGAACCATATCGTACCAGGATCCTGTCATAATAAGCCACAGAGGGCAACCTACGGTGACAACGTAGTTTTGGACTTGGGTTATCTGAACTCTCGTCTCTCGGTGCTAAATACTACTCCCAAAACATATAACATGAGCTCATATACATGTGACATATTTGATGCCAAACTTGTTCATAACATGTTCATACCCCGGATCATCATAATATTCATGAAATATAGTTTAGAAATCGATTCATGAGCATTGATGGAACATCGGGTGTCTTGCATTGCATAATAATTCATAACTTGAAAACTTGCATGGCCTTATTTCAATTTCATAATAACATATAATTTCATAAAACATAAGAACTAGGCATGCACTTGCTTGAAATTCATGAAATCATGCCATCATTTTCCCTAATTTCTTAAATCACTTCATGCATGTAGGATTCACCATAATTAACCTTCAATTCATGAAATAGGAGTTCATATGTAAAAACCATGAAAAATCATGCAATTTAATGGAATAGTATGCTCTGCCTGGCCATCTGTCGGAGGGTGAAAAGCTATGCTAAGCTTCACCTGAGTACCAAGACCTCTCTGAAATGATCTCCAAAACTGAGAAGTAAACTGAGTACCCCTATCTGAAATGATGGACAAAGGAACACCATGCAAATGAACTATCTCCCAGATGTAGAGTCTGGTATAATTGTCTGCTGAATCTGTAGTCTTAACAACTAAGAAATGGGATGATTTAGTCATACAGTCAACAATCACACAAATCAAATCATGTTGCCTTTGAGTACGAGGCAAACCGTTAATGAAGTCCATATTGATCGCTTCCCACTTCCAAGTGGGAAGGTCAATATCCTGAATCATGCCAGCCGGTCGCTGGTGCTCTACCTTCACTTGCTGATAGTTGGGATACTTAGCCATAAAACCAGCTATGTCCCTCCTCATACCATTCCACTAAAAGACTTCCCGTAGATCACGGTACATCTTGGTGGCACTGGGGTGGATGGAATATCTGGAACTATGAACCTCAGTCAAAATCTACCGGCGCAACCCCTCTACATCTGGCACACATAATCGACCCTGATAATGAAGTACACCATCTCCCCCTTGGGAGAACACCTCAACCCCTTGCTGATGGACTGCACCCTTAAGCTGAAGTAAAATGGGATCACTGTCTTGCTTTGCCTTCACTTCTGCTACCAAGGATGATTCGGAACCATTCTGATCAATAACACCACCTTCTGTCGAGTTCATAAGGCGGACTCCCAAACGAGCTAGCCTATGACCCTCCTTAACTAGTTCCTTCTTTCCTTCTTCGACTGAAGACACTACCCATCGACAATCTACTAAGGGCATCTGCCACAACATTGGCCTTACCCGGATGGTAAAGCACACTCATGTCATAATCCTTAAGAAGCTCAAGCCATCTTCTTTGTCACAAATTCAATTCCTTCTGAGTGAAAACATATTGAAGACTCTTATGATCGGTGAATACATCCAGATGCACCCCATATAAGAAATGTCTCCAATTCTTCAAAGAAAAAACCACGGCTACTAACTCAAGATCATGAGTAAGGTAGTTCTTCTCATGAGTCTTAAGCTGTCTAGAGGCATAAGCAATCACCTTACCATGTTGCATTAAAACACAACCCAAACCAAACCTAGAAGTATCACAATACACAAAAAAATCATCTTGTCCCTCTGGTAGAGCTAACACTGGAGCTGTGGTCAATCTAGTCTTCAATTCTTAAAAGTTCTTCTCACACAAGTCGGACCACTGAAATTTTACCTTCTTCTAAGTCAATTGGGTCAAAGGGGAAGCAATGGAAGAAAATCCTTTCACAAACCTCATGTAGTAGCCAGCCAAACCCAAAAAGCTTCTAATATCAGATGGGGAAGTGGGTCTAGGCCAGTTCTTTACCGCCTCAATCTTTTGCGAATCAACTCAAATACCATCCCTAGTCACAATATGACCCAGAAAAGCAACAGACTGCATCCAGAACTAACACTTTCTAAAGTTGGCAAATAATTGCTGGTCCTTGAGAGTTTGCAACACAACTCTCAAATGGTCCGCATGCTCCTCCTCACTCTAAGAGTAGATGAGGATATCATCAATGAAAACAATCACAAACATGTCCAATTACTATTTGAACACACGGTTCATCAAATCCATAAAGTCTACAGGAGCATTCGTTAGACCAAAAGACATCACAACAAATTCATAATGGCCATACCGAGTTCTGAAGGCTGTCTTCGGAATATCACACTCTCTAACACGAAGCTGATGATAACCAGATCTAAGGTCAATTTTGGAGAAGAAACTCTCACCCTGAAGCTGATCGAACAAGTCATCAATCCTAAGAATGGGATATTTATTCTTGATTGTGACCTGGTTCAACTGACGGTAGTCGATACACATTCTAAGAGAACCATATTTATTTTGAACAAATAAAACCGGGGCACCCCATGGAAAATACTAGGCCTAATGAAACCTTTATCTAGAAGATCCTTCAACTGATCCTTTAACTTCTTAACCTCAGCAGGAGTTATTCTATTTGGAGGAATAGAGATAGGATTCGTATCTGGAAGAAGATCTATCCCAAAGTCAATCTCCCGCTCGGGAGGGACTCTAGGAAAATCCTCGGGAAACACTTCTGGAAACTCATTCACAACAGGAACAGACTGAAGGGATAGGGTTACGGACTCTGTGTCCATAACCCACACTATGTGATAAACATACCCCTTTGAAATCATCTTTCTAGCCTTAAGATAAGATATGAAATGACCTTTCGAGGAAGGGGGACTACCTTGCCATTCTAAAACGGGTTCATTCGAAAACTTGAAACTGACAACCAGAGTACGACAATCAACAGAAGTATAACAAGTATGTAGCCAATCCATACCAAGAATAACATCAAAATCTGTCATCTCTAACTCTACTAAATCCGCTGAAGTGAATTTATGAAGGACTGAGATAGGGAAATTTCGATAGATTCTTTTGGCTAAGACTGACTAACCAACAGGGGTAGAAACACAAAAGGTTCAAAAAGCAATTCAGGACAAATTTCAAATTTGCATGCTACATAAGTAGTCAAAAAAGATAAAGAGGCACAAGGGTCCAACAAAGCATACACATCCAAAGAGAAGACTTTCAAAATACCAGTGACAACATTTGGGGAACCCTTCTGGTCCTGACAAGAGGACATAGCATAAAGATGGTTCTGGCGCTGACCACCAAAACTAGAAGTTGTGCCCTGCTGGGCTGGTCGACCTCCTAGGCTGCTAGAGCAGACTGAGCCCTACTACCACCCTACCCCTTCTTAGCTGAATGGCAATCTCTAACCATGTGTCCAACCTGTCTACACCCAAAGATTCTCCCGTGCCCGTGAGACACTTTCCCGGGTGATTCTTCCAACACTTGTTGCAAATGGAATGGGATGGTCCTCTAGTAACACTCCCCTGAGACTACGAATAAGAACCAGATCCTCTACCACTCTGATCATGACGAGGCATCGGGGCCTGGGTAGGAGCACTAGCAGAAGAATGAACGAGTCATGATGACCTCTTCTGAAATGAGGAGCGGTGCCCGCCACCAGACCTCTGGTAGCCAAAACCTAAACTCTCGGATCTAACTCTCTTGTTCTCCCTAGCTATCTCCCTAAGCTTGTCCCCCTCGATCTGGTGAGCCTGAGTCATGAGTCTGGAAATGTTCATATCACTCAACAGCATAGCAGACCTACACTCTTTCTTTACCATGTCTGAAACCCCATAGATAAACTTACTTATTTGGTCATGCGGGTCCGCTAACATAGAAGGGGTATACCTCTATAACTGAGTGAACTTCAAACTATACTCTTGGACTGATATTGACCACTGTATCAAGTTCACAAACTCCTCAGACTTTGCTTGCCTTAACTCCCGGGGAAAGAACCAGTCGAAGAAAGCCCTCTCGAAACACTCCCAAGTCATAAGGACCACGTCCCTAGCTCTAGCTTCCTTCTATTGGAGAAACCAAATATGAGCTACATCCTTGAGTTGGTAGGATGCGAGCTCCATACAATCAGCACCAACCACTTGCATAACATCAAATATCTTTTTCACTTCATCAATAAAGTTAAGTGGGTCCTCACTCACTTTCGAACCCTAAAATTTGGGTGGGTTCATTCAGAAAAATTCACAAACCCGGGATGCTACCCCACCTTGAGGGTGGACTGGGATAGGAGCTGGCTGGTTGGCCTAGGTGTCCAAGGTATGGGCTAGCAAATGGATGGCATTCCTGAATTCCTCATTTGTGACCTCGGGGGCCGTACCTAGAGGAGCGGCATTCCGAGTGGCTCGGTGAGGCATGATCTGAAATGTAAAAAGTAAGGATTAGAGGAACATTAGAGTTAAGCTCTATTGCATGACATGATCATGAAAGAACTGAAGTTTTCTAAGACACATCATAGCTTTCTTCTCATATGTGTGGCGCGCTTCACACATATGAAAGAGACTCTACTCGATGCGGCTTTCAGACATCCTAGGACTTGAACTTAGCTCAGATACCAAGTTTGTCACACCCCGAGGTTACCCCCCTAGACGTGACACGGGACTTGGGACACAAGTGCCCCAAGCTAACCCTTGGTCATAGCATTCTCAAGCAAAACAAAAAGATAAGCGGAATCATAATAGATAATCCGAAATCACATAAATGGATAATCAAGTCAAATAGGAATACAAAATCCAGAATAAGACTCAAAAGCTATCTATGTTTGAAAAGCTTCTACTCCTGACATAAAGAATTGCTAGGACAAGACCCTAGCTAACTCAAAGTGCAAAAAATACAATAGCTAACACTGACTAAGAACAAAACTATTCCTCGATCTAAGAGGACTCATCAATAGCTGACAGAAGGTGGCTTGGAAGCTCTAGACACGGGTCTAAGAAGGAACACCTGAATCTGCATCATCAAAGGATGCAACATAAGATATGCGTCAGTACTATAGGATGTACCGAGTAGGAGAGCGATGCATGAACATGATAAAAACCATTAAAGAAACATACTTAAAATGACTTGTTACATAAAGAAGGGACATGAATAAGTATTAAGATAAGAGACATAAGACATGAAAGAAAACTTAAGTTCAAAGTATAGAATCATATAACTTCATAGTTTGAAAATAATCATGTGGGAGTTTCTCTTAACCGACATAAACCATGTTGAGCTACATGGAGTCCAGTGTCATGTACCTCCACTGAAAAGGGCTGTCCTAATCAGTCAAAGTTAGAAGCATATCGTACCAGGATCCTGTCATAATAAGCCACAGAGGGCAACCTACGATGTCAACGTAGTTTTGGACTTGGGTTATCTGAACTCTCGTCTCTCGGTGCTAAAATAATACTCCCAAAATATATAACATGAGCTCATATACATGTGACATATCTGATGCCAAACTTGTTCATAACATGTTCATTCCCCGGATCATCATACTATTCATGAATTATAGTTTAGAAATCGATTAATGAGCATTGATGGAACATCGGGTGTCTTGCATTGCATAATAATTCATAACTTAAAAACTTGCATGGCCTTAGTTCAATTTCATAATAATATATACTTTCATAAAATATAAGAACTAGGCATGCACTTACTTGAAATTCATGAAATCATGCCATCATTTTCCCCAATTTCTTAAATCACTTCATGCATATAGGATTCACCATAATTTACCTTCAATTCATGAAATAGGAGTTCACATGTAAAAACCCATGCAAAATTATGCAATTTAATGGAATTTCATAATAAAATCATGAGAAGGCAATTTTATAGCAAAACCCATAAGAATTGGGTAAAAACCCTAATTTGAAAGTTCATGAAATCGCAATTTAAAATTTGGGGTTTTGGGCACAAGGGCAAAAGGAACCCATTGTTGAATACTCACATACCTTAATTGAAGATAACCCACTTGAATTGAAAAAACTTTGGAGACTTGAACTTGGAGCTTGAGACCTTGAGCTTGAGAGAGTTATTTTCCTTTTTAGGGAGATGAATGAGGTAATTAGAAGGGACTTAGGCTAATGAGGGTGAAAACCCTTCTAAAAATAGCCAAAAGACATCATTTAAGAATTAAAAGGGTGGGAATTGACTAAAATACCCCTGGAACATAATTAAGAAAAAGCTAAAAAATGGGTCAGCTTCAGGAATCACGGGTCGGTTCTACGGGTCATCGTTTGAACCACGACCTGTGGTTCCAACTCGTGGTTCATGGCCAACTAATCAGGCTGCAAAATGTAATCTTTGGGTCAACATGATGGACCCGTAGAATGGATGACGGGTCGTTAATTAGACTCGTCGTTGTTGGGGACCTAACTAGTCTCTGGATCAAACCACGACTCAGAAGTACGGTCTGTTATTTGAACGATGGGTCGTAGAACTAAGTCATCATTTTCTGAGGGACTTGTCATGCCTCTGATCTAGTTCCGCGAGTCGATAGGACGGACCCATGGTTTCAACCATGGTCCGTAGAACCAACTCATGGTTCCAGACCAGAGACTGAATCAACAAAAGGGAACCACGGTTCCATTCCACGACCCGTGGTTCAAACCACAGTCCATGGTTTGGACCCATCATTCCTGGAAACATGAAATTTTTCTGAGTTTCAGACTTAGATAGCTGGTTTGATTTCTGAGGTATTACAACAAGTACCCTTTTCCTTTACTTCTTTTTTGGGTCAAACACCTATGATAAGATCCCAATCGGGGATACCAATTGAAATCTTTCAAATATGCAGAAATTAAAGATAGATGAGAAATAGGAGATAAGAAGTGAAGAAAGAAAGGCTTAATTGAATCCACAACTAAACCAAGGGAGAAGAGAGCTTGAATTCCATAGAAATGAGTAACCCAAATGAATCCACAAATGAGCAACTCAAGTGAAAATCAAGGTAAAGGAGTGTTAGATCATTAATGGGAATCCACCCATCACTAACCTAGCTACACTAAGCTAAACTATAGGGAATCCACCCTCCACAAGCTACACTCAAAAGAGTTCTTCAATTCTCAATTCAACATCATCTAAGGAATGAAAATAGCTAAGGCATCTATTTATAGTATGCCTCTTACAAACATATCCCAAAACGTGGCTATTTAAAATAAGGCCCAAAAGTTGCCTTAGAAGACTACATGGTCGCACATCATGTGCAAAGTGTGGTGCGATTTGCACCATCCATTGTGCATGTCGCCCTCTTCTTTGCACTACTATACAGATTCACTAGCAGTCTTATATGCATTGGGGTGTGCAAAATGCCCCACTGATTATGTGTGCCTTCTCCTCTTGCTTTCAAGCAATCATCCAAATATGGAATTGCTTCATTTGACGCTCAATAACGTCCTCCCAAGCTCCTCTTTGTGCCATCATGGCTTGTATAGCTTGGTTCCTCGTGGGTTGACCTTAAAGGATACATCTATCGTGGATGACACCGGGCGATATCATATCATCCTCCCCTTCTTGAAAAGGATTCATCCTCGAATCCAAATCCTATAAAACATCAAAGAGAATGAGTTCAAGGCCTCTCCCAACCCAAACAAGGTAATCATCATAGGGTGCATGAAATACTTAAAGCATAACATGTATTCAACACTCCAAATTGCTCGCTCTTATGATATAACCAAGTATCAAAATGAATTAGAAAGAGCAAGTACTCAAACAATTCAAGAGATACTAGTCCACTCAACCAACCTTGAAAAAGGGGTAAATTAAGAGAACCAATACATTTAGGCAAACGAACACACAAGATCACATTGGTTCTACACTTCAAAAAGCACATCTCTCCCCTTAAGTCAAGATAAAAGCTACAACCCTCATGGCTAAGGGCAATGTCATAAACTTAGTCAACCCAAGTTACGACTCCACCAAAAGCACTATCCCACTTTAATAATAGAACGAATTCCACTTCATCACCGGGATCAAATACAAAGGTATCCCCCAAACATATAGGCAAACAAGTCATATTCAAGCCCATCAAGTTAAGTAATAACACTAAATTAGAATCATATGAAAGATTAGACGTGTCACTACCATACTTATCATAAGAAGATCTTACCTTCATGGCTTTAGAAAGTCCAAGAATAAGCATAAGCCATGAGTACATACCATCCTTAGGCTTAGGAATTTTTAATGCACCAAACCAAATTTGTTGCCAAGGTGGTTTACTCCAACGATCCTCCTCCTCAAGACTCCTCCTTTGACAAGACTTCACAAATAAGTCAATCACATAATCAAGTCTATCAATAGAGAGAGTTTTACCTTTAAGCTCATTGGTCCTACACCAATCTTCATGTAACATCTTCTCACACTTTAGGTTAGAATCCTTGGCATAGCCCACATCAAGGGAATGCTCTTTTACCTTCATATTGCTCCCCTTCTTTGAAGAGCATTCTTCTTTGTGGGAAGTCTTTTCTCCACACAAATTTAGTCCATCAAGTGGATCATGAATCCTCAAGAGAGACTTTCCATCATAGGGGTGGGTGTTCTCATCTTGCTTGTCATCTTGACCAAGCTTCACCTCATAAGTAAGAGGTCCACAATCCCTCAAGAAGGAAGTTCCTTCATTAGGAAGGGTGTCATCATCCCATAATGGATTATCAAACAACTTGTAGCCTTCAAGAGTAGCTTCACTTTCAACATTATAAGAACTACCACTATGCATACTTGTAATAGTCACGTAATCATCAAATAAGATATTATCCTTAAAACCACATTCTATCATAATAGTTCTTTGAGAGAAATAAGAAATGGAATCACTAATCAAGGAATCATTTTCTAGGTGTAAGGAATCTACATGACTATCCACATGATCAACTACAACAAGACCATTACTAAATTGAAGTTCATTTAGCATATCACAAAATTCCTCATTTAGTGGGTCATCATTAAAACCAAGTCGACCATCACAACAATTAACACTAGTTGGTAGCATGTTAAGGTCATAAGAATCAAGCACATAATTGCCACAAGTAAGGCCAACTAGCATTTGATCACCTTTTTCACATGATAATGTATTTTCATTCAAACCATAAGCATCATGGACACATTTAGAAATGATATTATCAACACACAAGAAAGAGCCACTAGGCTCACCACAAGGTAAAGGTTCATTAAGCTCACATAAAAATAAGCTTCCACTCACACTCAAAGGGATACCAGCCACACAATGATCCTCTAAGTTCAATAAAGGAGTGTAAGGATTAGCTTTGTTACCTTGTAGCTCATAAGGAGAATCACTTTCACCTTGGTTGTCAACATTGGAGCATATTTGATCCTTTTGGAAGCTCTCAACTACCTCAAGTTGTTTCACATTTTGAGGTTCGTCATTGGGCTTGCTTCCAATAATACCTGCACAATCATCAACAAAATTAGAGATAAAAGAAAAGTTACATGAGTTAGGATTAGGTCGTGACAACCCTCTCACATCACTCCTCACAACCTCTCCTTTTTCCACTCTAGAGTTGTCATTTTTCACACCCTTACTCCTCTCAAACTTTTCTCTCTCAATTTTATTGGAGTTGGGACAAGTTCCAAGTATCCCTTTAAAAGGTTTAGAATATCCATTCAACTCAAGTTTCCACTTTGGAGCACAAGGAGTAGATAATTGGACCTCTATGTTTGACTCCTTAGTGCTGACCTCACAAGGAGTAGTTTGCCTTGCTTCCAAAGGCAACTCCTTAGGTTCATATTCATGAGGAGTGGTTTTCCTCATTCTCTTTTGTAAATACCTAGGCCTAATATTGGTAGCCCATCGACAAAGTCGGTCTAATTCACTTTGCATGTAAGCCCTTTTTTCTTTATCGCTTAAGGATTCAAGATCCCTTACCGAAAGGGGCTCATTTGATTTCACTTCTCTAGGAGGTGTTGGTGGGAAGAGAAGTTCCCCGTTGTAGTCCATGATATACTTGTACCAATCCTTCATATATAGAATCCTATGTTTTCTAAACCAAACATCTCTAAGCGTATGTACAAGTATCCAACAAGCCTATATCACACCAAACCTCCTCTTGGTAGCTCCCAAGCGAAATAGGTACCTTTACTTGTTGATTAACCCAAACTCCTCTCTCAACAAGGATAGGCTTTCCAGATTAAAGTAAAGGTAGTCTAAGATATTCTACCACCTCACAGGATATGATATTATTAATATTTTGCTCATCAAGTACAAGATCAAATCCTGTGACCCCATTTATATTCACTTTTGTTCCAAGAGTTTGCCTCTCTGGGTTATGCCTATCTTGGAACCTTGCATTCACTCTACTTCCTCTAACACTATTCTCATATTACATGTAAGAAACATTAGTATTAAGATAAGAATAATACCTCCTTGTATTTTGGGAAGTAGGGAATGTACCTCTTCTATGGTCCACACGACGCCTTCGGATTGGAACCAACCATACATCTTGTAACAACCAGACCCATTATTATTCTAGAAAACCAAGATATCGCAAAACCTCAGGAACAATTTTAAAAATATTTGGTATTAAGCGGGGTTGACATGGCAGGAACAATTTTAAAAATATTTGGTATTAAGCGGGGTTGACATGGCAGAAAAATTTGCAATTTTTGAAATTTGGTCCGGGCTGACTTCACTTTGCTATAGAGGTATTTATTCTGCTATAGCAGAATCGCTATAGCAGATGACGACTGCTGTAGTGGGGTGACGGGAGGCAGTAGCCTCAGAACGTGAATTTGATAAAAGACTTCTTCTCCTCAGTTGGAAAATATATAAAGGTTTCTCCGAAAACCCTCCTAGGCTACTCCAAGGCTTGGGAGCCATGAGAAGGAGGGATAAGGGCTGAAAGGATGTGAAAAAACAAATTTTGGGATCGTCATCCAGTTGGGAACGCCTTCACAGAGCCAAAAATTATACTACACAACTGCTTGGCATACAGGTAGACTAGGTTTACTTTATTGAGTAGATTGACCCGTTTCTATTTCCTACTTTTTATATAGTTGAAAAGGAGAATCCATGTTTAGACCCTCGGGCACAAAGTCTGGAGGAGAATTGTTGTGGTTGGATTAGTTAATCTAGAATTGATTGAGTTGTGATAAATTATTATGACATTTCAGGTTGTTATGATTAATTGGGTGTTATGTGATGATAAAATCAGAGGACTAGTGTGTCAGGAAGGTTCGGGAAAACTGGGAGCTTGGATAATTAAACCACGGGTTAAAGAGGGTATTCGTGGAAATATGTTTATAGTAAACTAGAATATCGTAGTTGGTTAAATTACCAAGGTTCGGGGAGGTCTCTCCCCATGTTGTATTTTGATACTAGGAGGAGGGTCAAGACTAGATGTACCTACTAGTATGTGTTAAGGGGTGAATTGGGCTTAGTTTTTGGACGAGATTTAAGTTGAGTTTACATACTCGGGGTAAGGGTAGGTGATGGTTATGGATTCGCTTATGCATTGTATGTTTGTGTGCTTTTCTTAAGTATTGTATGAGTTGCATGCTTAGGGAATGTTTTATGAATTTTTAAGTGTCCGGTTATCGGTCTTGTGAAATGAAATGGGTGCTATTGCTTATTGTCTACAATGATTGATTTGTTCATTGATTGTGTTTGTTGGATTTCTGTGACATTTGGTTGGCTCGGGTATCACGCCTATTACATGTTACTAAATTATTAGCTCGGGCACCACGCCTGGTACAGGTTACTATAAATGGTTGGCTCAGGTACCACGCCTTGTACGAGTTTATTTTTTTGAACTGTTACATTCTGACGATGGTTCTATGAGTGGACTGGGTTGTATTTTTGAATTTGCAATTATTGCATACGGTATTTGAGAGGCCGTGTCATTGTATTTGATTGTGAGTTTGGTCTTGGTGTAGACCGGGTTGCATGTTTAACACTTAGGTGTTGTTAGGGGGATCCCAGGATGGGTCCAGACTATATAAAAAGATGTATCAATATGTTATGGATTTTGGGAATTGTCAATGGATGTTGATTGTTACATGTGGTTGATAAGTTAAGAGGAAGACCGAGAGTCGAGAGTTATGTTGCTACTTGCACTATTATGTTGGGGAAAGTGTGACTCGAGAAGTCATGGGTATTAGGGGTAAGGCTAGAATAGTAGAGTTGGCAGCGGAAGAGTTAGGAAGGGTTGAGATAGGGGGTATAAGTAGATGGTCGATTGAGATCGGGTCTGGTAAAGGTGGAAGATGGAGGATGGGACCATTGGAATTATTTACATGTTTTCCCTTATTTCTATTATATGATGGTACGAGTGGATTTGGGTCGACCGATGATGCCTACCAGTACGTGTGTTTTGTACTGATTCTATTCTTGCTATACCCTTTTGGGTATAGTCTGGTTGCAGGGTCGGTGGTGTTTCATAGGTACACGATGGAAATCTTAAGCAGTTTCTATTCTTGTTCCATGGTGGGAGGTGTGTCATCTTACTTTCCATTGTATTACCCTCATAATAGCTCTTGTACCAGCTTAGACGAGATCCTAGGGAAGGGAATTTCAAGTTGTAAAACTATTTTATTGTGTTCATTTAAAAGAAAAGGGTTTTCCTGAAATAAAAGATTGTAATAGTTTCCATGTATAAAAATAAAAGAGGATTTTTATGGTTATACTTGGTTTTTTCCACATTAACATGTTGGAATGGGTTGTAAGGATTCATCTATCTAGGTTCATAGAGTAGGCACCTGCACAGCCCGGTAGGTGGGGTCGTGACAAATGGTATCAGAGCCTAGGTTATCGATCTCCCAGTACAAGAGCAAAATGTTGAATAGAGTCCTGCAGATTGGTGTGTTGACGTCCACATCTAATCTTTGGGAAGCTATGAAGCATTCTAAGAAAAATTCCTTCTTCCATTCCTTTCGTGCGGTTCATTTACTTGCTTATATGGTTGAGTCCAATTGGTATCTCTCGATTCCAGTTGGTATCCTGACAAGAAAAAAAATGTCTTTTGGCTCCATCAATTGTGAAAACAAGCAAGAAAAGTTGGAACCGGGAAGGTTCCAATTAGTATCTGGCCTGAGAGGTTGCGGTAAGGCATGGATGATCGGCTAATGGTCATCCATGGGATGAATAGGGGGTAATTTATGTGATTCGATTCCGTTGTAGTTTAAAAACTGAAGTGTTTGTGTGTTGCAATGCTCGTATGACTTACTTGGTTGGGTGTGATTGGTTTCCTTGCTGTGAAGTGTGGGTCTAAAGGTAGTCATAAGTTGAATTGGTATAATCGGTTTGTGCTATAATGCTATGTGTGTGGAGTTAGAGTTTTATGTTGTTTTTGAAAGGAGACTCATCATTGGTTAAGATGGTGAGGGGAAAAGATTTACGATTGTAGGGAAACTTCAATTTCAGGATAGTCGTAGCTTGATTGGGAACCATGGAAACAATGGGATTATCCCTGCAGGATAGCGGAAAGGTGTTATTGTGATTAATTTCTTATGCAATTCTTTTATGATTAGTGATAATTGGATGCTAAGTTTTGATCCGTGCATTGCCAGGAATGGTCTTGGGGGTTGTTTATGACCATGGCGGGATTGACGGGGTTAGACAATGAAAATGGGGAAGGGGGATGAGTACACTTGCTAAATTTTTTGAAATTTTGGACTGTTACTGTCGCGACCTCCATAGAGGAACTGTACCACTACGGTAATCCCAATATAACAGGATTTTTATTGCTATGGCGGAGTGACAACAGCTATAGCGGAAGGACTCGAGGCAGAATGCCTGCCCTGTTTTCCCCTGTTTTTCATTTCATTTTTGGGGTTTTAAAACACAATAGTTAAGCTATAAATTGTTGTGTAAAAGTAGGAAACCACTCATAGAACTAGTGTAGCATGCTTAAAAAGGGAAATTTTAAAAGCATCAATGTGCTAAAATCAAAGGGGAAAAAGGAAGGGGAATATTGTCTAGAACAAGCCCCAAACGGGGCAAGAACCCAAGAACAGTAAAATGAATTAATAAAGAGGGGAGGGGGAAGTCCTAAGCCTCATCATCACTCAGGAAAGGGAACTCCTGCCTGTCTTCAGGATTAAGTGTGGAAAGCTCCTGACCGGGGGCGACGCAAGAGAAAATGACCTTGACGGTCTTTCACATCCGGGAAACATGTGATCCCGGGAACGTCTCTTCTTCTTCTCTTCCTTTAACTCCCTGGGGAGTGCTGAAAAATCCTGAGTGGAAGGGGGAAGAGCGGTACCTCCGGCAGTGGTGCCCTCTATGAACCTCTGAACCGCAGCCAAGCTCTCTTCCAGCTGGCGGCTAGTAAACGGGGGCTGAGGCTGGGAAGGAGAAGGAGTGTCATCATAATCATTGTCAGCATTGTCAACCGGCTGGCTACTTCTTGCTTCATCCACCTTCCTCTTCTTCTTGGAAGAGACCACTTTCACCCGGAGAGGGTTGAATGGGTCATCCATCTCTACCTCCCTATCAGTATGATTCATAGGCACCCCAAGTTGCCTGCATATCTCGGACACAAAACCCAGAAGATAGGGGCCCTTCTTATGACCCCGGTAGAATTCCTTCCCCTATGAGATAATATGGTCCCCCACATTTAGGATAATCCCCTGCATGGCACAAGAAATCACCAAGGCCCAGACATAAGTCACGTCAGTCTTATTGCCCGATGGGTGGATCCTCCAAGGCACCAAGTTGAGCCACCTTCTAGCATCGGCGAAGAAGTAGGCGCTAGTGATGCGCTCGGGACTGACCCAGTAGACCTGATCTCTGCACTCCTCATCCATTAAAGTGTCCCTTAACCAAGTCATGTTCCAAAGCTGGAACTTGGCCTCGTAGGCAGCATTAGAGACATGAGGCACTCCTAGCACCTCGTTGATCGTCTGAGAATCCACTGGGACATCCACCTCTCGAATATGGATGGTGGGGTTGGGCTCGTCCCAACAGAATATAGGAAAAATGGCATAGAACTCCCACACCCAGCCTGTCTGTGCGAGAAAGGGAGCCACTAGCAAGGATTCCCAACCAAACTCTCGAACCCTGCGATGGAAGGCAGCTGCTTTTCCATCCACATCAGTTATTTTGCAGCCCCTATCGAAACAAAAACCCAACCGAATATAGTCCCAATGGAGGTTGATTTAACAAAAAGTGAGCCCCACGCCCAAAACTAACCTTTGCCAACTTTTCCAAAATGGAACCCAAAGGCCAAAAATGAGTCTGGAAGCCTGGGGACCCAAAACGAAGGTCCCTCTAGTCCAAAGTCGACATTTTGGAGCTAACAACACTGACATGATTTTCATCCAAAGTCGTCTTCTTCGAATGTTGATCAAAGTCAAACTTCCAAGTTCAATTGGTCAGAAAACACAGATAAAACTAAACTGAAAGCTCCCAGACCCTGACCGAGGGTCCAACTAGACCAAAGTCCATTCTCCAGAGCTAAAGGAACTATCAGAATTCGATTCTGAGCATGTTTACCAAGAATATTGACCGAAGTCACTGATTTTCTAAGTTAAAGCTCTAAAACAGGGAAATAGTCATAATGACCTAACAAATAGCCAAGGCACCGAACCGTCGATCTCAATAAGTTATAAATAACTTGGGGCCGCTGCAGGCAAGCTCTAACAGTATAATGAAAGAAAAAATGTGACAATGACCGAAAGGGTCATTAATTTTATATATTAAATTTATAAATAATAAAATTTTAAATTTTTTACTTAAGACCCTGGGTGATGAAAAGCGACAACATGATTAACACTCAAAGTCCTAATATTAAAATTTATTATACTACTCCAATCAAAATTTAATTAGTTCTAGGATTTTGACTCTCGAGTAGTAACTAGTAATTAAGATACAAGCTATTCCAATGATCTTAGAAAACAAGCTACACGTTATTAGATATTTTTTCTCTCTTATGATTTAAATTTTTCTTATTTGATAATTAATTTAAGTATACTCAATTCTTGAGTTTCATCTTCATTGATTTCTTCCCTCTCGTGTAATCTAAATTACATTTTGTCTTTACTTAATTTTGTTATACACTACCATAAAATAATGGGATGAATTTCTATTCTTGTTTTCTTTCATGTTTTCTTGATTCATCACCTTTTAAACAATAAAATACCTAAAAGAGCTTTTGACAAAGTCATACACAAGTATACATGGTAGATTTTCTAACTTTTATATTTTTTAATAAAAAATACTGAAAATTAACCAAACCATACTGATACTGAAGAAAAATCAAGACGATGGGATAGTTTCAAAAAGTCTAATTTTGGTTATACAAAATAAAATAACTAAAAAAATTGTATGGTATATATTTTATAAAATAACCGCTCGAACTGTATAATTGATACCCCCACAAGCACCCAACATTCCTCTAACACCTCTAGAATCCATGAATTTCTTAGAATAAATCCTCCAGAGTTTACAAGGTCCAAGGATGATGAGGATCCTTATAATTTTATTGATGAGGTATAGAAGATTATCCGTGTGATGTGTGTCAGTGATGAAGAGAGGGATGAGCTTGCCTCCTACCAGTTGAAGGATATCGCGAGTTTGTTGTATGAGCGATGGGAAGAGATTAGGGGTGAAGATGCTACACTTGCAGAATGGGAGGATTTAATCAACACTTTTCTAGACCACTTCTTTCCTCTTGAGTTGAGGTAAACTAAGGATGATGAATTTGTGAACCTCAAACAAGGCACTATGAGTGTGAGGGAATACATCCTCAAGTTCAATAAGTTATCTCACTATACTCCAGAGATGATGTCTGACATAAGGGCTAGAATGAGGAAATTTGTATTAGGAGTTTCTAAGTAAGTTAAGAAAGAGTGCAAGGGGGATTTTCTAATCAATGATATGGATATCTACAGACTTATAGTTTATGCCCAGCAGTTTGAGAAATAAAATCTAAAGGAAAGGGAAGAAAACCTGAGTAAGAAAGCCAAGTCAGGCAATTATGAGACTAGTCAACAGAGGACCGGGAATGGGAAGTGGTCATTTTTTCATAAGAGGTCATCTGGACTAGCCCCATCTTCAGTCAGTGCACTAGCTCCTAGACCCAGGAATGACCAAAAAATTAGTGCACCAGACTCTTAGTCTCAGCGCAGCATTGCATGGAGGTTCTCACCTTACCCTGTATACAAGAAGTGTGGTAAAGCTTATGTTGATGAGTGTCTTTGTGGAAGGGAAGGTTGTTATATGTGCAGTCAACTGGGTCAAATGTTGAAAGACTTCCCCTCTGAAAGGTAGGGCAATAGGGGAAACATAGATCAATCCACTATATCAGCTGCCTCAGTAGGATGGGATGTACAGAAAGGTACTACTTCATGTATAGGCTATGGTCAAAACATTTTTATGCCTTATCCAGTCTCCAGGATCAAGAGAGTTCCACAAATGTTGTTACTAGTATGTTGAAAGTCTTTTCCCTTGATGTTTATGCTTTGTTAGACCCTGGAGCCACTTTGTCATTTGTAAATCCTTATGTTGCTATGTAGTTTGAGAGCATCCCCAAACGAATCTTAGAGCCCTTCTCTATTTCTACTCCTACCACGAAATTTGTCATAGCTAGAGAAATTTATAGAAATTGCACTATCATATTCCATCACAGTGATACTATAACTGATCTATTAGAGTTAGACATGGTAGAATTTGATGTCATTTTAGGCATGGGCTGGTTGTATGCTTGTTATGCATTAGTTAATTATAGAACCTGAGTTGTAAAATTCTAGTTTCCTAGTGAACCTATCTTAGAGTGGAAGGGTAGTACTGTTGTGCCTAAGGGTCATTTTATCTAGTACCTTAAGGCCAGAAATATGGTCTCTAAAGTATGTATCTATCATCTAGTCTGGGTTAAAGATTATAGTGTTGAAACTGCATCTCTTCAGTCAGTCCCAGTTGTTAACAAGTTTTTAGAAGTGTTTCCTGATGATCTTACCGGAGTCCCTCCTGACAGGGAGATAGACTTTAGAATAGACCTTCTTCCCGATACTCAACCTAACTCCATCTATCATATAGTATGGCTCCAACTGAATTGAAAGAACTTAAGAAATAGTTGAAAGACCTCCTTAATAAGGGCTTTATTAGACCAAGTGTGTCTCTATGGGGTGCCCTAGTTCTATTCATGCATAAAAAATATGGTTCTCTTAGAATGTGTATTGATTACCATCAGTTGAAAAAGGTCACCATTAAGAAAAAGTATTCCCTCTCCAAAATTGATGGACTGTTCAACCAACTTCAAGGTGCTACATATTTTTTATATATTGATCTTAGATCTAGTTACCATTAGTTGAAGGTCAGAGAATGTGACATTCCTAAGACAGCTTTTCATACTTGATATGGCTATTAGGAATTTCTTATCATGTTTTTCGTCCTATCTAATGCACTTGCAACCTTTATGGATCTCATGAACAATATATTTAAACAATACCTCGACATATTTGTAATTGTCTTCATTGACGATATCTTGATCTACTCCCATAGTGAGGAGGAGCATGCTAATTATCTTAGAATTGTGCTCCAGGCACTTAAGGACCATGAGTTGTATGCTAAATTTTCTAAGTGTGAATTCTGGTTGAAGTTGCTGGCATTTCTTGGTCATATTGTGTCCAGTAAGGATATTCAGGTTGACTCTCAGAAGATTAAGGCTATGAAAAATTATCCTAGACCCACTATCTTGATGGATATTAGAATTTTCTTAGGATTGGCTGGCTACTATAAGTGATTCATAGAGGGTTTCTCATCTATTGCTTCCCCGTTGACCAAGTTAACTCGGAAGAAAGCAAAATTTTAGTGGTCTCAGGCTTGTGAGAAAAGCTTACAAAAGTTGAAAACTTAGTTAACTTTTGCTCTAGTGTTGGCCCTACCAGAAGGGATGAATGGTTTTGTTGTCAATTATGATGCCTCGAGGATTGGTCTTGATTGTGTGTTGATGCAGCATGGTAAAGTCATAGCCTATGCTTCTACATAGCTTAAAACATATGAGAAGAACTACCCAACTCATGATCTTGAGTTAGTAGCAGTTGTATTCACTTTGAAAATATGGCACTACCATCTTTATGTGTTCACATTAACATTTTCACAGATCATAAGAGTCTTCAGTATGTTTTCAGTCAGAAGGAATTGAACCTCAGGCAGAGGAGGTGGCTTGAACAAAGACTATGATATGAGCATACTTTATCACCCGAGGAAAGCAAATGTAGTTGTTGATGCACTTAATAGGTTGTCTATGGAGAGTAATGCTCATGTAGAAGTAGGGAAGAAAAAGCTTGCAAAGGATGTCTATCGACTTGCTCGCTTAGGAGTTTGTCTTGTTGACTCCAAGGACGACGATGTAGTGGTTCATAGTGGGTCAGAGTCATCTTTAGTGGTTGAAGTTAAAGAGAAGCAGTACAACGATCCCCTTTTGCTTCAATTGAAAGAAGTAATCATTAAACAAAAGGTCGTGGCTTTTGAACTAGGGGAGATGGAGTCTTGAGATACCAAGGTAGATTGTGTGTTCCCAAAATTGATGGTCTCGGAGAGAGGATTATGGAAGAAGCTCACAATTCTAGATATTCCATTCATCCGGGCTCCACCATGATGTACCATGACTTGAGAGAAGTCTATTGGTGGAATAGTATGAAGAGAAAGGTTACAGATTTTGCGACTAAGTGTCCCAACTGTAAGAAAGTTAAGGTTAAGCATCAAAGGCCTGGTGGTATGGCTCAAGACATAAATATTCCTGAATTGAAATAGGAGATGATAAACATGGACTTTATAACAGGTTTTTCATGAATGCATCGTCAACATAATTTGATTTAGGTAATTGTAGATCGAATGACTAAATCAACTCACTTTTTTCTCGTCAAGACAACAGATACATCAAAGGATTATGCTAGATTGTACATCCAAAAAACAGTCAAACTTCATGGAATTCTTTTGTCCTTTATTTCAGATAGGGGTGCTCAGTTCACAGCTCACTTCTGGAAGTCTTTTCTGAAAGGATTGGGTATGAGGGTAAATGTTAGTAACATGTTCCATCCATAGATAGGCAGGCAGAGTGCACTATTCAGACACTTGAGGATATGTTGAGGGCCTGCGTTATAGACTTCAAAGGTAATTGGGACAATCACCTACCTCGCATTGAGTTTGCTTATAATAACATTTACCACTCTAGTATTCAAATGGAATTGTTTGAGGATCTTTATGGGCGAAGGTCTAGGTCTCCTATTGGATGGTTCGAGGTGGGTAAAGTTGCATTGATAGGGTCGGAAACCTTACTCAGGTGTGAGACAGAGAGATTTGGAGTTTTATGTAAATGACTGGGTCTACTTAAAGGTGTCACCCATGAATGGTGTTATGCAATTTAGTTAGAAGGGGAAACTTTGTCTCCAGTATATTGGTCCCTACTGGATTGTGACTAGGATTGGTAAAGTAGCTTATGAATTGGAGTTACTTGTGGAGTTAGCATCAGTACATCCTGTGTTTCACGTCTCTATGCTAAAGAAGTATGTTGATGACCCTTCACTAATTGTCCCTACAGAAGGTATTGGGGTGAAGGACTCTTATGAAGAGGTGCCAGTTAAAATCCTTAATCATAAGGTTCGCAAGTTGAGGACCAAAGAGATAGCTTAAGTAACGGTGTTGTAGAGAAACTAGATTGTTGAGGAGGCAACGTGGGAAGCCAAAAAAGATATGAAAGTTAGATACCCTCCTTATTCACTCCTCATGAAGAAGATCCCCAAGGTAATAATCCTACTCTTGTTTCAAATTCAGAACCTATGCCTCGTGTTTTAGTGTTATAGTTCTCACATTTATGTTCTTGCTTTGTGCCTTCCGATATGTGGTTGTAACCTTGAGACTAGTACAGTTCAGTTCTTGGCAGTGAGTTTGGTTAAAAAAGATAGTTTGAGTTGCCTTCCTTCTATCAGTCCATTCTATCTTTGGCCTTCATTCGAGAATGAATGATCCAAGAAGGAGATACTGTAATACCTCGAATTTGGAACCTAGGTGTAACACCTTAAAAATTCTAAGCTAACACCCAAACCATTTTCATAAGTGTCATGGTCAATTCTCTAGTGTGGTGAGTGCTTTGGATGCAAATCATAGTCATAAAAAACTTCTAGCATCAAGTTATGTTGAAAGAATCCCTACCAATTAAGTTCTCATATAAAACTCTACTAGGGTCAGCTTCAAACAATCCTTTCTCCTAGAATATGAAGAGTTAGGTGGCTTAGTACCCACCAAATTAAAGATCTTTGAGTCATCTTTCCAATGCCACTGACCTCCATTAATCAGACTTCGGAATAAAAAGTTATAAGTGTTCTACCAAAATAAGTCTGTCTGTCAAAATGACAGACGAGGTTCACGAGAGGGTTCCACGAGCCGTGGACTTTACTCATGGAACTCAGTCTGGCAAGTCCAGCTGACTGATAGATTAACCTGAGATCCACGAGGGAGTTCCATAAGCCATGGGATCCACTCATGGAAAGTGGTGCTGGTTCACGAACCAAGTCCATGAGTCATGGACTCTTTCACGGACCGTGGTTCATTCCATGGACACCTGTGTTAGAAAATTCTACAACCCTTCAGACTCGTCCAATAGGGGTATTTTAGTATTTTCCTACCCTTTAACCTCTAAACTACATTGTTTTAAATCACTAAGAAGGAGTTTTATCAGAATTAGTCATCCTTTCCCCTCCATTCCCTCAATCCAACTTCAGAAAGAAAGAAACAAAGTGTTCTCTCAGACTTCGGGACTAGGAATTCTTCTCCAAGCTCTAGCTTGAAATTCTTCTGGATTCAGGTATGTGCGTTTTAGTAAGGGTTTTCTTTCACCCTTATGCCTAAAACTTCAAGCTTTTACTTGGTTTCATGATCTTATGGATTTAGGGTTCATACCCAATTATGCAAGTTTCCTACAAATTCGGTTTTTTTATGATACTACATGATTTTTATTCTTGTTTAAATTATTATGCATGAATTTCAATAAATATTTTCTAACCTCAGGATTTGAGAGAAATACCTAGCATGATTTGACATTATTACTTATTTTTAAGATAATTTGGCATGTTCAAATAACATGACCTTAGAATTCAAAATAAATGGCACGTCTAGTTCCTCAGCTACTAAATTCAGTAAAAACATGTATTTGGACTAGTGTTATGCTATATTTTAAGGTATACATTTTTATCTATGTAGGAGCATTAGTATATGATTTTGGGAGTAGTATTTAGCAATAAGCAGACAAGGGTTCCAGATAACCCAAGTCTAGAACTACGTTGCCAGAGTAGGATAAGAGGTTTCTCATTAGTTGAGAGCGTCACCTCTATCCCAATGGGCTTATGATGATGGTTCCACTCTAAATATGGTCTTATACCCCGACAAAGTATAGGACAACTCTGCCAACTAGGGTCACGAAGTTGGACTCAATATAGCTCACATGGTTTATATCGATTGTAAAAAACTCCCTACAGAAAAGATTTTAATTATGGTATTTGCATATGACTCCTAGTTTTCAAGCTGAGCTAGGCTATTTTATGGCTTATAATTATGACTCATGTTTCAGCTATGTTAATACTTTGGGTCATTATATTACAGATTTTGACTACCATTTTGTAACTTCAATTTAAACATGCTTTTAGTATATTTATATCATGATATATGCATATATCATATACTCAGTACATTCCATAGTACTGATCGCATACCTTCTTTGATATGCATCTTATTAGGATATAGATTCAGGCGCTCATTCTCAAACTCATAGACAGTTTGCTTAGCAGGATTTCCAGCCATCTTCGTGAGTCCTCATCATTCGAGGACCTCTTTTTAGAGCTTTAGATTGTTTAGTTTATTTTAGAATTTCTTTCAGTACTTAGAGTTAGCTGGGGATCTTGTCCCAGCAACTCACCTTGTCAGTATTAAAGGCTTTCTAACATAGTTAGACAATTAGTATTGTTGATTAAGACTCTCAATTTCAGACTTATATTTTTATCAAAACAGTTAGCTCATTACTTTTAGTTAAGCTTCTACTCAGTATGTATGTACTTATGTTTAAAGTTATGCTAGTGACATGGGTTAGCTTGGGATCACTTATAGTCCCAGGTACCGTGTTACTTTTAAGGTATAGACTCGAGTCGTGACAAACTTGGTATCAGAGCCTTATGTTTAAGGTTCCCTAGGGTGTCTGAAAGATGCGTTAATTAGAGTCTTTTTTATGGGTGTGAAGCGCGCCATACTCATAGAGAGAGGCTACAAGACATTTTAAGAAACTTCCCTTCTTTCATGTTTAATATAATGCATTTTATTTTAACTCTATTTACCTTTCTAATCCGTGCTTTATGCGTTTTAGATCATTTCTCTGCAAAGAAACAATGCTGGCAATACTAATCCTCAAGTTCCAGACCATGAGGTCACAAATGCCAAATTCACAATGTCATTCAGATATTGGCTCAGGTTATGACCAACTAGGCAAACCAATAGGCACTTGTCCCTGTTAACCCAAATAGTGGATCAACTGCTGCCCAGGTTAAAGATTTTGTCCATATGAATCCGCTAGAATTCTTTGGGTCAAAGGTTGTGACTGATCCATAGAACTTCATAAATGAAGTGAAAAAGATTCTTCAGGTTATGCAGGTGACTGGAACTAAAAGTGTTGAGCTAGATTCTTATCAACTCAAGGACGTGGCTCACATTTGGTTCACTCAGTGTAAAGATGGTAGGGGCAGGAATGTAGCTCTGATGACTTGAGATTGTTTTGTTGGGGATTTTCTGGACCGATTTAACAAGAGCATGTTCTTGATGTTGTGGTAGAAGAAGAGGTCCATATTAAGAGTGATGAGGCAGTACCAGTCTAGGGGACAGGGGTGGTACCAGTTTAGGGAGGTATTGCACAGGTTCCTATGTCATCTGATGTGATTTAACAAGTCCTGAGTTTTATTAGTGAGTTGGCAGGGAATAGGGATACTCCTGCAGTCCCCATGGTGCACCATTCGGTAGCTCAGCATGTTGTAGTTTTGTCTCCTTGAATGGATATTGCTTTAGAAGAAGGTATGTTTCTGTGATTGGTGACAGGCCCAATAATGACTTAGGGTGAGCATGATTTATTTTGCAAGTTCGTAAAGATGAAACCGCCCGTGTTCCATGGGTTAGAGTCTGAAGATTCCTATGAGTTTATTATTGACTGTCATGAACGGCTATACATGATGGGTATTGTCAAAAGTTATGGGGTTGAGTTTGTTTTGTTTTACTTAAAAGGGGATGTTAAGATGTGGTGGAAAGCTTATGTAGAATGCAGGCCTATTGGGGCACTTCCTATGACTTGGAGACAATTTTACCAAGTGTTTCTTGAGAAATATGTCCCACTTACTCTTAGGTGTAGGAAGAGAGATGAATTCACAAATATTGATCAGGAAACTTCCTTTGTAGCATCTTATGAGGCACGCTTTCATGCCTTGGCTCGTTATTCTTTGCAGCTGACAGTACTAAAAAGGAACAGATCTGCCATTTTATAAAGGGTTTGAACACCAAACTACAAATTTCAGCCTTACATGTAGTATCTTCTCGCAGGCCCTTTCAAGAGATGGTTGAGTTTGTTAAAAATATTGAAGGGGTGAACCTAGAGAGTCAGGAGAGGATAGCTACAAAGAAGCCCCGGTCTGGGGGTAACTACAACGAATAGTTATCGAAGGTTCAGGGTCCATGGGGATACCTTGTGCACCTTATTCAGTCATCAGTGCAGGTTTTTACTGTGGTCCATTAGGGACCAGTTAGCCTTCATCAGATTTTAGTGGGTATCTTACTTTTTTAGCCCCAGTGCAGTGACCTATTTTTTACCATGCATGTTATGAGTGTGATAAAGTATGACATTTGAGGAGGAATTATCCTCGGCTCTGTCAGGCAGTCCAGCAGCAGGATCTTAGAGCTCAGGTTCCAGTAGGTAGAGGAAATGGTTTTGATAGAATTTATCCATTGGGCGGGTGGGGTGGTCACACAACTGGCATAGGTGGCACCTAGCCCAATCGGGGTGGTGGAAATGGTATAGGAGGTGATCATCCCAATAGGGGTGATGCACATGTTGGTGGTAAGAACCACTTTTATGCGTACTGCATGGCTTCTATTTTATTTCACCTTGGTTCTACTTTCTCCTATGTGTCTGTTGGATTTGCTGAGAGTTTTGATATGATATGTGAATCCCTTGACTTTCCCGTTATTGTATCTACTCCAGTGGGGCATTATGTGATTGTGGATAGTGTCTTTCGAGCTTACCCCATTATATTTGTGGAGAGAAAAACTTTAGCTGATTTAGTGATTCTCGACATAGTGGATTTCTACATCATCCTGGGGATGAGTTGGTTGTCTCCACACCATCCTATTTTGGACTATCATGCCAAGACAGTGACTATGGCTATGCCTAGGTTGGATAGATTAGAATGGGAGGGTAATTATAGTCCTGCTCCTATGAAGTTTATGTCTTTCCTTCGTGCTCAATGTCTGAAAGGAAGGGGGTGTTTGGCTTTCCTAGCTCATCTTCGAGACACTAGTTCAGAGGTCCCATCTATTGAGTCAGTTTCAGTGGTGTGTGAGTTCCAAGAGGTTTTACCTATGGATCGTCTTGGCATGCCACCCAATTGAGATATTGACTTATGTATTGATTTAGATCCGGATATGCATCCTGTATTTATTCCTCCCTATAGGATGGCACCGGCTGAGTTGAGAGAGCTTAAGGCTCAGTTACAGGAGTTACTAAGTAAAGGATTCATTCGTCTGAGTGCCTCCCCTTGGGGTGCTCTAGTTTTGTTCGTTAAAAAGAAATGTACATAGACTACTGGCATTTGAATAAGGTTACTATCTTTAACCAATACCCTCTCTCTCGCATCGATAATCTGTTAACCAGTTACAGGGGCTTTAGTATTCTCTAAGATTGACTTAAGGTCGGGTTACCATCAGTTGAAAATCTGGCTTTTTGATATCCCTAAGATCATATTCTGGACCCAGTACGGGCACTATGAGTTTCTTGTGATGTCATTTGGGCTGACTAATGCTCCGACTGCTTTCATGAGTTTGATAAATGGGATGTTTAAGTTCTATCTTGATTCGTTTGTCATAGTATTCATTGATGATATCTTGGTATGCTCTAAGAGTGATTAGGAGCATGGGAATCACCTTAGGATTGTGTTGGAATTGTTGAAAGAGAAGGAATTATATGCAAAATTTTCAAAGTGCATGTTTTAGTTGTCTTCTATGTCCTTATTGGGGCACGTAGTTTCAAAGGAAGGAGTAATGGTTGACCCCCAAAATATTAAGGCAGTTAAGAACTGGGCCAGGCCCACTTCAGTGACTGAGGTTCAAAGCTTTGTGGGATTAGCTAGTTACTAACGCAGGTTCGTTAAAGATTTTGCATCCATTGCTACTCATCTGACCCGTTTAACCCAGAAGAAGGTGTCGTTTGTTTCGTCAGATGAATGTGAGGAGAGCTTCCAAAAACTCAAGACTTTTTTTACCATAGCTCCTATTCTTGCCTTGGCGATTGAAGGTAAAGATTTTATTGTGTATTGTGATGCTTCACGGTCTGATTTAGGTGTTGTATTGATGCAGGAACAAAATATCATTGCTTATGCTTCAAGATAACTCAATGTGCATGAGCAGAACTATCCTACTCATGACATGGAGTTGGCTGCGGTGGTGTTCGCTCTCAAGATTTGGAGATACTATTTATATACATTTCAACCATGTCTGAAGATCAATCACAAGTTAAGTAATTCAACCATATACATGTACTAAAATAAGTCTCAACTCCAATAAGAACTATAACCTACCAAGACCTCCTCTTATTCATAGATCAAACTCTATTGTTAACGGGGTCTTCTTCTTATTAAACTAACTTACATTCAACACAAAATTAAACCTTAATACGGAGATAACAACAACTAGTTCACTCAACGGCTTATTACCTCAAGTCACTAGACACTACAAAACCATCAAGAATTCATATTAGGAGTCAACCATTTGTAATTCAGATTAAGCGCTCACGTTTAGATTTGGGTCCTACTCTCACGACACATGCGACATTTAAGCCTCAAAAATCACATATCCCTGACTCGTTCACATTCATATTCAAATTTAAACAGTATAAGCATATTCACCTGCAAATTCAGTTCATTATCACAATCCAAAAATTTCCATCCAGACTCTGTGATCGAAGGCCTAAGCATGTTGTCTCTGTTAATCTCTACACATAAATTATGTTCACATAATTAAAGTCTTACTTCAAATTAAACCATAATCTACTTTGATGCCGAGTTGTTTCCTAGACGCGTGGAACTTGCTTATTGTTCTCATTCCAGGAATTCATAGGGAGAATCACCATGAGAAGGGGGAAGGGTTTGAGCTTTTCTAAAAGTTTTTCCTCTCTTTTCTTGCTTTCCTATGGTTAGAATAGTTCGGGGGAATTTTTAGAAGAAAACCTCCTTTTTGGAAGAGAATTTGGAGGCTGAAATCTTTAAGATGAGATTTTGCCTCGCAGCCTTCATCGTGACGAGACCCTGACTCTCTAGGATAAGTCATCATGATGAGGCCCCATCACGATGAGTTGTGCTGGCAGTTCCTATTTTAGCTAGTTTTTAAGTCCACGCTTCAATTAAACACCACTGAAATCAATTCAACACCACGTTATAAAACAAAAATTATTAACTCGTTCATTTCTATTGTAAAATTCTAATAACGACGGGACAGATGATTATAGTAGATACCACTTCACCAATTGTTTATACCTGAATAGACCCAGAAGGCGTAGGGCACAAGTTTACTACCAACCGAATTATATAAGCCATTCATCCCACAGAATACTTTCACCAATCGTCTCTTCATCAAGATCTTACAAAACAATGGGGGCGAACCAAATGTTAGGCATGAACTGAATTTCCTTACATCTCCTTTTCTCCAAATTGGGAATGGATTTTGCTAAGAGAGTTAAGATTAAAATTCCCAGGGCCAAAAAGGTGAAAAATATCTAATACCTAATTTAACCAAAAGGGATCGCAAACTCACACTGGCCCACTAAGATGAGCCAATTCTTGTTACAACAAATGGGTCTCGCTGTAATAGGTAGAGTCTCGTCACAATGAACCATTACAATGAGATGCGGTTAATTGCGATGAGTGATGAGGCAGTTTCTAGGGAAAAAAATAGTTTATTTCCCCACTTTACAAAATCAACTTCCCATACACCCATACAAAAATCCTCTCAACTCAACACTCTTCTCATCGGTTTCTCAAGGTAAACACTCTCTTCATGGCTTTACATCATGCTTATTACATCTAAATGACATTAGTTTTGTGCCAAGATTGCTTGATTTTGTAATGAAAATGGGGCTTGGGGTGGGGTAGTTTCTTGCTCTTGTAGGGTTGATATACGAAGCATGCTTACTAGATTTACGTTGTTATTGTGCTTACCATGCCTCCTACATAGTTCTTATGGAGTTCATGGAGTCCTAGACTCGAAAATAGAGTAGAATGGTAGAAAATTTTTTGAACTGAATTCAATTCTTGGGGATTATTTTTTTGGGTCTTAAATCACCATGAAAATAATGAATAAGTGTTGCATGCTAGATGTTTATGCCCGATCTATAAGAAAATTTGATAAAATGGAACAAATTTTCAAAAACTATCATTTTTGGATTTTTGGCTGGCTGGGGACGATGATCTCATCAGGATGAGAGTTGTCTTGTCATGATGATTCATCATGACAAGTTAGTCTCATTATGAAGACTCATTATGATGGGCATGTCTCATCATGATGACTCATTGTGATGAGATGATATTTTTTACTACGAGACACCGAAATAGTGAGCTGTGCAAACTAGGAACTTTTCCCAGTTGGTTCCCTTTTTACATCCTAGTTCCCTTAATTAATCCTTTCTATATAAGATTGAATATATTGAGTAACACCATTACTTTTCCTTCTACAGATTTCAAAACATGGCCAGAAATGACAAAATAAATTATGAAAAGTTTGCGAATGAGCAGAGCCAACAAATGCTATTTGGACTAGAGGACCAGGGGGTTTATTTAGGAGAGAAGATTTTTAGGTTTTGGTCCAGGGAGGGAGACCAGAAAATTAGAGATAGAATAAGAAGCGTCGGAGTTCTACAACAACCTGAAAGCCAATATGTGGTTATCGCTAGTGCAGATACCCGAGGAGATTAATAAAAATTGGGTCAAGGAGTTCTTTTCCCACATTCTCACTATCAACTGGAGCTCTCCAAACCCTGTCATATATGTTCGAGGTGAGAGCATTGGGATTTCAGCTGCAGATATCAATAAGGCTCTAGGGTTTCCAAATCCCCCCGAGACTGAATATTTGGCATGGAGGGATGCTATGGACAAGCAATGGTTGGTGAGTACACTGGTGCTAGAGGAGCACACGGATTCAATTACTTGGGCTGGCCATCAGACAGGGATCTATAAGATGGCTGCAATTGGTGTCTAGGAGGGTCTGTCTTTCTAGCAATACCTCGGATGTGACCTACCTCTAAGCTCTGATGGTATCTTGCTTGATGGAAGGGGTGTTGGTAAATGTAGGGGCGAGGATTATGGAGTAGCGGAGATACTTTGTGACACTTCATACCAAGGACCTCTCCTTCCCCTCACTGATTTCTACCTTATGCAGGTGGGAAAATGTGCCCATTGAACCCATGGACCGCATCACCAGTATTAACAAGGCCTTTGATCTATTGAGGGTAAAAGGTTCCCCTATCCACAACAAGAAAAAGAGAAATATAGAGTCTTGAGGGAGGGAGTAGCAGCTGCCAGGGCTGCGGGGGAGTTGAGACTTATTCAACACCAGCCTTAGTCACCTTGTAAAAGCTAAGAGTGGATGTAGCAACCTTGAGGACAATGATTAAGGGTTTGCCACAGGGTCCATTGGAGTTGGTGCCTGCTCCAGCCCCCAGACCCTCGAATATAGTAGGTACTTCCTTACCCTTGCCTTCTTTGAGTCCCTGACGTAAGCCCATGTAGAGCTCTAGGAAGATCTGGATGCAGAGATAAAGAAGGGACGCTCTCGTGACAAGATTCTAGAGCGAATATGGAAAGGGATCAAGTCTTTTGTCAAGAAATTCACTCCGGGTAAGAAGATTCCCAAGGTGCAATGAGAGGATGCCTAGGAGTTCTCCTTCCTCAACGAGAAAGATGAGAAGGAGTCTAGTGGCTCAAGTGCCTAGAGTTGATGGAGCGGCTAGAGTATTTCCCACTCCTCATCCCCTCTTACTATGCTATTTTTAGTTTCTCATGTAGGGCCCTTGTTAGACAATCTTTTATTTCTCACATTTTTGGATAATCTACTTATTTTCTATCATTTTGAATTATGAGTGTCATTGGTGGCTGATGTGCCGCCATTTTACGGCACTTTTGACTCCTTTAAACTAAGAACAATCGTACGTTTTCAAGCAACCATTGTCGTTTTTGATGTTTTATGATGTGTTTTCAGGAAAGGGAGACAAACATGGAAACGGAAGGAAAAACAGGCAAAACGACGTTCTGGATAAGAGTGACGGTCCGAGTGACGGACCGTCAAGCCCAAGCCGTCAAGATGGGGCAGCACCACTGCCTAGTAGTGACGGCCACCGTGACAGGCCGTCAAGGTGGTGACGGTCCGTCACCCAAACCGTCAAGGTTAAGCAGAACGCGGAGCGGATTCCGAACGTTTTTGGGTTTACTTCCTGGACTCCTATAAATACCCTATGTTAGATTTATTTTATTCATGCGCTTACCAATTCATTACCCAATAGTTTTTGAAGAGTTTTTATTCGATTTTGGAGAGCAACAACACGTTTTCTTGTTCTTGAATTCGTGTTCTTGATTTGTTCTTGGGATCTTGGTTTTTCTTGTTCTTGGGTATTTGAAGATTGTTTTCATTATATTGTAAGAATCTCTTCTCCTTATTATGAATATGACTTTCTTCTCTTCTTCTGCTAGCATGATTAACTAAACTCCCACAACTAGGGTTGTGGGAGCCATGGCTAAAGTAGCGACATAGATTCCGGGTAGCGACGGGTTCAATATATATGATTGTCACGTTGTTAATCATTCATTATGTCACGTTTTCTAGTGGTTGCAAACATTAGAACATGCCTAGGTTTTATTTGCTTGAGTAAAGAGATTAAAACCGGGAAACTTGATTAACGACGAGGATTCGAGACTACCAACTCTCGTCTTATGATTAATGCTGTAACTAGATTAATCTACTTGATGTTTAGGATTGAAATCTAAAAGCACACCTTTTCAAATTCGAGAGAATTGAAAAGTAAATTCGTCTATTTTGTTGAGAAACGTTTAGATGATACCATTAATTCAATTACATCGTGACATACATAAAGAAAGAACCCGGTTAAGCTTAGAATCGACATTGTTACAACGCCATGGTGAACACTTCCCTAGTTCGCTCTCATATTGATTTTCACTCATACATTATTGTTCGTTTTGTTTACACATTGTTCACACAAAACCCCCCCTTTATTTACCGGAAACTATTGACCATTAGTCAACTAATTCACTAAAGACTTAACTTTCACCATATTCTCTGTGGGATCGACCCCAACCTTTGTTGAGTTCTATATTTGACAACGATCGCTTACGCTTCTTAATTGGAGTGGTACTTTGAGCGTTATCAAATTTTGGTGCCGTTGCCGGGGAATACGGTTGTTTATTAAGTCCGGTGTGTTTATTTGACTCTTAGTCATACTTTCCTGCTTTTACGTTTATTTGTTGTTTTTGTTTTGGACAGGGTACAGAGTTGTGCATTCCAAGTACCCGGCGCTCGGGTGAATCTACATTACCTTATGACCCCGAGCTTGCTAGAACATTAAGGCGGAATATGGCCGCACAACAAGAGGCAGCAAGGCTCGCTGCAGAACTGCAGGCCCAATAAAATCTGAATGCTGGTGGTCTGCAGGATGATGTTATGCTGAATGATGAGGATATCGACTTGGATGGAGTTGGCGCTACGGGCGCCATTGCTCTTCCACCGCTAGCGCCCGGAGCCAAGTTCAACATCACTAGCACGATGATCCAGCTGTTGAACTTGAGAGGAGTGTTCCGTGGTGCCGCTGGTGATGATCCAAACCAGCACCTGATGAATTTCGTGGGCATCTGCAAGTCGTTCGAGTTGCCTGAAGTGAGTCAAACAGCAATCAGGCTCAGGTTGTTTCCGTTGTCTCTGTCTGATGAGGCAGCATTGTGGTTGACAGAGCTGACCCCCGACTCTATCACAACTTGGGGAGAGTTGAAAGGAGCTTTCCTAGAAAGGTTCTTTCCTCCCTCTAGTATGATACAGTTGAGGGATGAAATTAGCAATTTCAGACAGCAACCTCACGAAGCGTTACATGAGACTTGGTTGCGGTTCAAGAAGAAGCTGACACAATGCCCGAACCATCAGTTGACCAAATGTTTTTTGATGCAGACGTTCTACAGGGCACTGAATTCGGTTACCAAGCCGACATTGGACAACGCAGCAGGTGGTGCATTCATGGGTCTCACTTTTGTTGAGGCCACAACTACTTTGGACAGGCTCACCAAAACCAACAGGGCCTGGCATACACGGGATACAAAGGTAGCAGCTAGCACTTATGCAGTTGGTATGTCAGCTGAGCAGCGCAGAAAAGAGGAGGAGCGCGACCAAGACATGGCGCATCTGAAAATGCAGTTGGACCTACTGACAAAGCACTTGTTTTCAGGAGGTATCGAGAAGGTAAAAGTTGTGGGTTCCCAAGGTAGAGCAGCAGAGTTGGAAACTGATGAGGAGGCGAATTACTTGGGGGGGTTCCAGGCCAATGGCCAAGGAAACCAAGGTCGGACCTATCAGAAGGACAACTACTATGAGAAAGCTGGTTACAGAGATCGCGAGCAAGGAAACTGGAGGAATAACACTGATAGAGGTGGGTTGTATGTACCACCTGGTAATCGGGATAAAGCTAGCAACGAGACAGGGACTTCCAAGCTAGAGAACATGATGGCGAAGATACTGCTGAAGGTAGAATCGACTGACTCTGGGGTGAAGGAGATAAGGACTGAGTTATCGGCCATGAGTCAAATAGTGGAGGCGCATTCCACTTCGATTAAGCAATTGGAGCAGCAAGTGGGCTTAATCTCAGCATCTATAAACCAAAGGAAGACAGGTACCTTGCCGAGTGACACGATTCAAAACCCAAGGAACGACGCGAGCTGTATGGTGATCACTACAAGAAGCGGCAAAATATTACCGGAATCACATCCGGTAATTCAGACTCAAGTTGAGGGTGATGACGCCAACGACAAGGAGGTTGAAGAGGCTACTCAAAAGCCCGCGGAGAAAAGCAAGGAAGCTGAAAAGCCTCCAACTATGATGCCTCGGCCACTGCCTCCCTTCCCACAACGCCTAAAGAAGAAAACGGAAGATGGTAAGTTCCTGAATTTCCTGACCATGCTCAAGCAGATATCAATAAACATCCCATTGGTGGAAGAGCTTGAATAAATGCCCGGATATGCCAAGTTTATGAAGGACTTGATTACAAAGAAGAGGTCGGTAAGTTTCAAACCAGAAGATAACCTCCACCACTGCGGCACTATTTCCTCAAGGTCGTTAGTCGAAAAGAAGGAAGACCCAGGCGCGTTTACTGTTCCCTGCACCATTGGGAAGCTCAACTTCGGGAAAGCCTTATGTGATCTTGGTGCTAGCATCAACTTGATGCTGCTAGCAGTCTACAAGCAATTGGGCTTGGGAGCACCTAAACCAACGTCCATGAGAGTGTTGATGGCTGACCGTTCGGTAAAGCGACCGGTGGGAATATTGTCCGATATGCTAGTTAAGGTTGGTAAGCTTATATTCCCCGCTGACTTTGTGATCTTGGATTGTGAAGTGGATTTTGAAGTTCCCATAATCTTGGGATAACCTTTGTTAGCCACGGCTAGAGTGTTGGTTGACATGAAAAGAAACGAACTGACCTTCAGGCTAAACAATGAAGTTGTCAAGTTCGATGTGTCCAAATTGATGAAGCAACCAAGTGACATGAGGGTGTTCGCGGTCATCAATGTTATTGAGGAAGCTCCTGCGGATGTGCATCTTGAGGAGAAGGGTTTGGTCGAGACTCTAGCTGTTGTGAGAAGGATGCTACGAGAAGAGAAACATGTAGAGAAAGGCGGTGAAAATAGATCAAGGAAACAAAAACACCGCAAGAGAATCTGCAAAGAAAGAGCGAAGAAGTTGTCACGACTAGCTGTGGAGCCAATGAAAGAAGAAGCTGGAACGCAACATGAGGGTGTCGCGTGCACACACTCCATCGATTTCTCCTGCTTTGGAGACCCTGGCGGTCTCCAACATCATGTCAGAATCTGAGCCCGATGGACTTCACAGGTATTCCTTATTCTCACAGTTTTTAGTTTTAATATGTATGCATTGGGACAATGCACGAGTCTAAGTTGAGGGTGTTGGGATACCTGTGAGTCATACACCACCGAGGGTTTTTGTTGCCGTGTTTCTTTTCCCTCCGGTGTGCTATCTAGTAGAACCGGCATGTTTAGGTTGTTATGTTTAGGTTGTTATTTTAAATTTTTAGTGTTTTCTAGTGTCTATAGCAAGCATCATGGCATTTTTCTTGACTAAAAGGAGCCCCCTCTGAAAATTTTCTGGTTTTGAGCTTATGTTGAAACGATTGACTGTCTGGATCCTTGAATGTCATTGTGTGATCATGATTAGAATGAGTATGCTTAAGCCGAGCGGTTGTCTGGATAGTCGGTAGTGGTATAGTTTCTTGGTGCTAAGTGTGTGTGAGCGTATTGTTATAAATTCTTACTCTGTGCATGCATCTAGAACTTGCCCGGTCTATTTTGTTAAAGTTTGAAGTTGGTTGCTTAGGAAAGGATCACAGGCCCTTTTTGTGTGCAGTCCACTTAACCTATAAGACCGTCCAAGTGCAAATAGTCCCTTTGAACCCTGTTTGAGCCATAATTGACCTTGTTCTTTCAATAACCTATCACCATTCCTGTTTAACCTTGAATCCCTGTTTTGGCCCTGGTCCTTCCTTGGACATCGTGCACCTCAACTCAGGCAATCAGCCTAAGTTGAGGGTGGCTACTATAGAGGTAAACCCTGTTTTGGCCCTGGTCCTTCCGTGGACATTGTGCACCTCAACTCAGGCAATCAGCCTAAGTTGAGGGTGGCTAATATAGGGGTGAATGATAAGAAAAAGAGGATGGAGAAGATTGGTTGTGAATAGAATGAAAATTCGGGTGTGTGCCTAAGAAAAGAAAAAAAAAGAGATGAAAAAGATCGAAAAAGTAATAAAAAGAATTGTCAAAATAAAGAGGCCGCACCTGTAGCTAGAGAGAAGAAAATAAAAAGGTGAATAAGGATGGACAAAGTAAAGTATGTGGTAAAAAGACGTCGGTGGTTCCAAGAAGGGCTTAGTCACTAACCCTTAAATGTATCCTAACTGCACCTGAAGCCTCATTACAAGCCAAAACAAGTCCTGTAGTGATCCTGAGCGGCTTTCTGAAGAACTGAAATAGAATAGTAAGGGCAAGCCTATGGTATCGCATGTGCATTGTTTGAAATCGTTTGTGAGTGTGAGCGCCTTACCTAGTCCTAAATCTTGTGTGTAGGACTTCTTTGTGGTGAGGGCACCAAGATTTCTGCATTGTCTATTGACTGTTAGGATAGTTGTACGTGTGTGTGCATAATATTCTAGCATATCGGAATGACATATTTGGATCCTTGCAAGTTAGCGTTTCATACATTTGTGTGCTACGAGGGAGCTTGATTTATTGAACTAATGAATAACCATGAGTTGCTAGAGACACGAGTTTGTTTTCTTAGTTGAGTCGTCGTATTATTGTTTTTATGTTATGTTGCTTGAGGACAAGCGAACGTCTAAGTTGAGGGTGTTGATGTGCCGCCATTTTACGGCACTTTCGACTCCTTTAAACTAAGAACAATCGTACGTTTTCAAGCAACCGTCATCGTTTTTGATGTTTTATGTTGTGTTTTCAGGAAAGGGAGACAAACATGGAAACGGAAGGAAAAACGGGCAAAACGACGTTCTGGATAAGAGTGACGGTCCGAGTGACGGACCATCAAGCTAGTGACGGACCGTCAAGCCCAAGCCGTCAAGATGGGGCAGCACCACTGCCTAGTAGTGACGGCCACCGTGACGGGCCGTCAAGGTGGTGACGGTCTGTCACCCAAACCGTCAAGGTTAAGCAGAACGCGGAGCGGATTCCGAACGTTTTTGGGTTTACTTCCTGGACTCCTATAAATACCCTATGTTAGGTTTATTTTATTTATGCACTTACCAATTCATTACCCAATAGTTTTAGAAGAGTTTTTAGTCGATTTTGGAGAGCAACAACACGTTTTCTTGTTCTTGAATTCGTGTTCTTGATTTGTTCTTGGGATCTTGGTTTTTCTTGTTCTTGGGTATTTGAAGATTGTTTTCATTATATTGTAAGAATCTCTTCTCCTTATTATGAATATGACTTTCTTCTCTTCTTCTGCTAGCATGATTAACTAAACTCTCACAATTAGGGTTGTGGGAGCCATGGCTAAAGTAGCGACATAGATTCCGGGTAGCGACGGGTTCAATATATATGATTGTCACGTTGTTAATCATTCATTATGTCATGTTTTCTAGTGGTTGCAAACATTAGAACATGCCTAGGTTTAATTTGCTTGAGTAAAGAGATTAACACCGGGAAACTTGATTAATGACGAGGATTCGAGACTACCAACTCTCGTCTTATGATTAATGTTGTAACTAGATTAATCTACTTGATGTTTAGGATTGAAATATAAAAGCATACCTTTTCAAGTTCGAGAGAATTAAAAAGTAAATTCGTCTATTTGGTTGAGAAATGTTTAGATGGTACCATTAATTCAATCACATCGTGACACACATATATAAAGAACCCGATTAAGCTTAGAATCGACATTGTTACCATCGCCATGGTGAACACTTCCCTAGTTCTCTCTCATATTGATTTTCACTCATACATTATTGCTCGTTTTGTTTACACATTGTTCACACAAAACCCCCCCTTTATTTACCGGAAACTATTGACCATTAGTCAACTAATTCACTAAAGACTTAACTTTCACCATATTCTCTGTGGGATCGACCCCAACCTTTGTTGGGTTCTATATTTGACAACGATCGCTTACGCTTCTTAATTGGAGTGGTACTTTGAGCGTTATCAGTGGCACTCATAGGATGGTGGCCTTATTTGTAGGCCAAGACTTTTTATGGAATGGTTTTCATATGCTTTTAAATCCTTGGGAATTGTTCATACAATGATGTTCCAAAACAGGGGAAGTGGAACTGGCATTCTGTTTTGCGCCATCTTGTCGCGATGATCACTGTCTCGTCATGATGACTCATCATGATAGGCCCATGGCTGGCTGTTACAAAGAGCTCTCCATAGCGACCCTTTACTCGTAGAAGCGGACCGTTGTGATAAGCAATACCTTATTCCGAAGAGGGCTCGGGAAGAAGGCTGCTAAGAACTAGGGAGATTTTGAAATTTAGGCACAAGTCTACTTCTTTCTTACTTTTCAATGCATGAACCCGTAATAATATAGACTCAACAATGATATATCATAATCCAATCACATAACAATTTCTTTACCGCTTTAGGAATTAACACTTAAATTTCACCTTAGCACATAACAATCAAATCATGGTCCCATCTGTTGACAATTGAACATATCATTAACATCACATAACCACATTTTCAACACATTATCATGACTCCTTAAGATGAGATACCAATTGAATCTATCTAATTACCAACCATTCGCATCGAGATACCAATTAGAATTGGCTAGATACCAATTGGACTCAACTCAGAGAGACAACAGACTGGGACAATATGATAAGAGAGAAGGAATTAAAACAACTCCTAAATGCCTCATAGCTCCCCGAAGATTTGATATGGACGTAACACCAATCCGCAGGACTCTACTTGACATTGCTCTTGTACATGAGAGGTCGGTAACCTAGGCTCTGATACTAACTCTCACGACCCTAATTACGATAGAATCATGCGGGCACCTAATCTAATCTATCTAGATAGCAGAATCCTATACCACCCAACTATAAGCATGCAGAAGTCTTTTAAAATGATATTAATAGTAATAGTAATAACTGAAATGATTCCATGCATAACTTATCAAAACATAAAATACACACTTGCTATTTCAAGACTGAATATACCATCATTACCAAAAATCTGGTCTAGATCTGTACAAGAGCTAGTAAGAGGACATGACAATGAAAAGACACAACTTTTATTTTCGAGTAGTAGAATACCAAGAAGCTGATGGTAGAGACACTTCGAGCCATGCAATAAAATTCAATCGACCTGTCACACATCTACACCAAAAATGTGTAGCAAGAGTAGCATCAGTAAAACCATACGTACTGATAGGTATCATCGGCCGACTGAGATTAGATCACATAAATTATGTATAGAAATCAACATATAACAGATAACTTTCACACTTAATTCCTCAGCAAGGATACTCTAACTAAACTCACACCAACCACACATTAGTCTTACCACAACCTATAGGATCAATAGTTCTACACTTTGATTAAATTTTACTTATTACATCCACCCTTTTTGCATAGTCACAAGATAGCTCCCATTACATACATTTTATTTTGAATACATCCTATCATTAATTATCCATTCACACTTAGCTCGTTATTGCTATTACTAGTTCTTACTCAGTTCCCAAGTTCACCCAGAAAACCCTTACCAGTTAACAATTAAGACCTTCTTCATACTAACCCATAGACATCAAACCAATTAACAAGAAAAGGCACTTCAATAATTACCATGTAATTCAATCAATAGATAATCATCTCAAGTCAAGTCAACAACAGTAATATCAATCCCACATAAATCACCAAATACCAACACAAGTATGTAAAGGAATTTACTTCCAACAATCACAACTCATGAAATCTATGACCATCTATCTCTTATCAATGCAACTAGTACCTCTAGTCTCATCTTAATGCACAATATCACCTCACCATGATTGACCATAAAATAATGTAATAGTAAAGAAAAGTGTACACACATGAAGGATTTTATGTCTCCACAACTAGTCATGACATGCAAGGGACACACAAGGTTCATGTACCCGCCAGAACTATTTTTTATCGGTCCAAATATTAAACCATATCGGCATGATACCCGATCCTATAATACGTGATTATGTCAATTTGTACCCATCAAAACTATTTTCCATTGGTGAAAAATACCAAACCATACAGCCTGATACCCGATCTCATAATGAATGACAATGTTAATGCACTTATGATTCTCAGGCCTATCTCTCAGGATATACATAGTGCACTAAATCATACTTACACTTATTCACCTCAGTTCATGCATCAACTCATGTACCCTAGATTATTCATTCAAGAATAACATGCAAACACATATATTTCAACCATGTCCAAAGATCAATCACAAGTTAAGTAATTCAATCACATACATGTACTAAAATAAGTATCAATTCCAATTAGAATCGTAACCTACCAAGACCTCCTCTTATTCATAGATCAAACTCTATTGTTAACAGAGTTTTCTTCTTTTTAAAGTAACTTATATTCAACACTAAATTATACCTTAATACGGGAATCACAACAACTAGTTCATTTAACAGCCTATTACCTCAATTCACTAGATACTACACAACCATCAAGAATTCATATTAGGAGTCAACCATTCGAATTCAGATTAAGCTCTCACTTTTAAATTTGTCTCCCACTATCACGACACATGCGACATCTAAGCCTTATTACATAATCTCTAACTCATTCATGTTCACATTCAAATTTATACAGTATAAGCATATTCACCTACAAATTCAGTTCATTAGCATAATTCAATAATTTTTATCCAGACTCTGTGCCCGATGGCCAAAATATATTGTCTCTGTTAATCTCTACACATAAATTATGTTCACGTAATTAAAGTTTTACTATAAATTAAACCATAACCTACCTCGATATCGAGTTGCTGCCTAAACGCGTACAACTTACTTATTGTTCTCGTTCTAAAAATTCAATGGGAGAATCACCATGGGGAGGGGGGAGGGTTCAAGCCTTTCTAAAAGTTTTTCCTATTTTTTCTTGGTTTTCTAAGGTTAGAATAGTTTTGGGGTGTTTTTAGTAGAAAATCTCCTTTTTGAATGAGAATTTAGAGGCTGAAACCTTTAAGATGGGATTTTACCTCGCGACCTTCATCGTGACGAGGCCCCGACTCACTACGACAAATCGTCATAATGAGGCCTCGGCTCATCATGACGAGTTGTGCTGGCAGTTTGCATTTTAGGTAGTTTTTAAATCGACGCTTCAATTAAACACCACTAAAATCAATTCCACACCATGTCATAACACAAAAATTATTAACTCAATTTATTTTTATTGCAAAATTCTAATAACGACGAGATAGGTCATTACAAAAATATCATCATGATGCACCAAAACATAAATCGATGTCTTACTCTTTTGATGCGATAAGACTTGAATCTATCATCTTACCCTCAACCAATGGCATAATAGGTCAAAGAATGAATCAAAGCCATATAACTAATCGAAGTTCACAATCTTTATTTTATAGAATTATATATCAATATATTTTGAAATTGAGATTGATAATTCTAGATCGATAAATCAAGACAATAACATAACTCTATGGAAGAACGTACACTTATTAAGAAATCGCCATTCAATTTTGTGGAATATTTTTTAGAAGAAAATTTCTTTATGTTAAATATTGGGTTATTGCAACTTTAATTAGCAGTTTACTGCCACTTTAAATACACACTCAAAAAATGTATTTTAACTATGTAAGTATACTCATTTGGCAAAATATATAGGCAAGTGATAGTGCATCTAATAAAAAAATATTCTCATGTTCATGTTAGTGCAGTAAGTATATGGACAAAGTTAAACATCAAAACATTCTAGTAGCATTTTAGCACATTGCTATCATGAAGGGAAAAGATAGTAAACATACCTCACGTACATGAGATTAATATATAACTCAAAGTTTGAAGAATAAAGCTTCGTGTTGATAACGTGTTATAAAATTAAGCTCAGAACAATATAAATATGAAAACAAGAAGAATAATATGAGACAAGATATGTAGAGAGGGGAAAAAAATTTCTTCAATTCAAATGTATTCAAGTGTCTTACAATGATGAATAACATCCCAATTTATAGAATGAAAAATCATTCCAAAGGTCACCAACATTAAGAGCCAAATTAATAGATATATTCTTTTCCACAAAAGATTCATGTAACCTAGTGGATATGTATTGCATAGATACATATGAATGTAAGAAGTTCATGTATGTGGTATAGACAATCCACTTCAAAATCAATGTATTCATAACAAAAAATATATATCATAATTCAATAGTGTGTAAAATACAAGAACCTCCCCCCCCCATCCCACCAAGAACTGACGAGATTTATAATCAATATTCAAAAATCCCAATTTCTGGTTTTACTCAAATGATAAATATAAGGTTAGATATAAATTCAAGTTAGAATTTATTATTTTATGTTGCCACCTATGTACTGAAGAATCAGGTTCTTCATCACTATGCAAGAAGTAAATGCGGAATAATAAACCAATACAAGAATTTTTATGTGTCCAAGGAGTTATAAAATCATGAACTACCTCGTACGGAATCTCTCTCAAATTACCATTGAATGTGAGCCTTTATATTAGGTTAAAACTCTATAACCAAGAGACCTTGTAGTTCCTTTCCCTTCTATAATTCTCTCTAATAGTAGCTACTTCTTTAAAGACTCTATCCAGTCAAAGAAGCCCTTACAATTCAAAGACCTATTACAAATTCAATAGGAATATAAAGGTTATAAATTAAGCACAACAAATCAAAATAAATCACAAATATTATTATGATAAAACTGGATAGGAACAAGTTCTTTTGTTATTGCCATTTGACTCACTCTCACATGACGAGATTATGTGATAAAACCACACTCTTATTCTCTTTTTTATATTCTTTCTTCTCTCTATGTGTGGATCACTTCAATAATATCAATGAGGTGCTCTATATAGGAGTACATGGTTGCTTCTTATTCTCCCAATTCAATATGAATTAATTCAAGAATTTAAAAATCTAATCCAAGTTTGACTTGGTTTCCATCATTCTTTCACGCGTCATCCTCCTTCTTTTTCTGAAGTTTATTCCTTAGGTATAATATGGTAATGTTTCCATATTGCTTCTTGTTCCATGATTCATTAGATTAGCTAGAATCCTAATTCCTCGAGTAATCCTTCAATGTACTTAAAATCTGCTTTGCCTCGATCAACAGTCATTTTTCAGTCTACTGTAAAAGGCCCTGGTTCTTTCGCTCCTCGCATTGTACTCTTGATAGAAGCTCTTGTAGTAGGCATGTTAAGGAACCTGTTCTTTAGCCGTTCTTTGTCATAACACTGCCAGACCTTATTTGAAATATTTTAAATATCTGGTTCTTTCATATGTTTGTTATGTTTTGCTAATAATTTGGTAATCATCAATACGTCATATTGTTAACCTATCACATAACTCTCTAGCTCATGGCTCTCCCTAGATCATAGGTCTCTAGCTCATGAATCTTAGCTCAACAGAATCACTTATCCCGAGGTTATACGTGAAAATATTTTTCAAACTATCTCAAGTTTGAGCTCCCCAAGTCCAAAAATTATGAAAAATAATTAAAATTCTCAAAAGATTTTTCTTCTTTGCTATTGTGAACACACCTTCGCTTTCGTGAAGAGTAACTGATGTCCACATTTTTCTAATTCGTAATTGTGTAGAATAAATTCGCGTTGAAAAGTCAACCCCTACTTTTTCCTCCTCGCTATCACGAGATACCCTTCACTATCGGGAAGAACAATCTCTGCACCTGAAAATCAACAACTGTTGAAATGCTTCAAAATGGTACAAAAACATATCAAATGAACTAAAAATTGGAGGAAACTAGTTTTATGAGTCACAAATAATGATATGAAACTAATCATACAATGAAATTACCTTTTGACCACCAATTCACAAAATAAGGGGTCGAATTTTCATTTCTCTTGAAATATTTTTATGCGAAATGTGTTCCAAAAAACCTGAACCGCATTGAAATCTAACCAAAATTTGAAGACAAGTAATACAAAATCATCTTATGAACATCTTGTCTTCAAATTATGAATTCAAACTCATTTACTCAATATATTGACTTTCATCAACTATGCTCCAAAATGCTCACGAGCCCCTCAGGACACATGTCACCCATACACATACATCACAAATAATCAAAAGAACCTACGAAAAGTCTCAAATAAGAAAAAAGAGTTCTAAAACTCAAAATGGTTGATTAGGTCGTTACAGAAGATTTCTAAGAATTTCAAAAATTTAATGATGTAAATATCAGTATCTTGGAAAAGTAATTAACTCAAAAGGTATCCAAGAACATACCTTATTTAGTACACAAAGACCCTAGCTCAATCTCCAACTTTATCCCAAAACCCAACTCAAAATTTCCCAAAACATGAAGTTGCCTGTAATGACTTTAAACAAACCTAGGTGCTCCATTGAGTTGTATGTTGTGTTGTGTAGTTTGTACCATGTCATTACAGGCAACTTCAAGGAATTTAATTCGACAAATCCACAATCTAATTCATTATGCGCTGAGAGTAGTAATTGGTTGAAATTTGAGAAAGTGGTAAGAAAGAGACCTTACTAGTCTTCTAGCCTATGCCTATCAAAGTGTATGCTAGACTGATGGAGTCACAGGCATATTTATAGGTAGGCTAGGAACTCTTAGGCAAATAACTTTAACCCCAGTGGATTCTCATAATTATTTCTTGTCATCAAAGAAATATCATATATGCATAACTTGAAGCAAAACTAATTGACTGATTTATTACTTTACTTGGGAGACAAGGTAATATTGAATTACTAAATATGTGGTCCACATTAAAGTCTCTTACAAAAGAGACGTAATTCTTACATTCTCTCACTTGGACCACATACCAAAATTAAAAAATCCTTTATGAGTGAAAATAAGCATTATGGCCATAAACGCATATTCACTCAACTTAATAGTTATGCAACAATCACTTTATTAAGAATATATTAATACAAGAATTATGACGGTCATGTTTTAAATCAAGCACTTCCTTTCATGTATTACAATGTATAATATGTTCAAAACAAAGTGTCCAACAACTTTGTGAATGAGATTAATATAAGTCATTCAGAGTCCAACTTTATTTGATCCAATGATCATAATATAACACATGAAAATCAAAATATGCGTTGTCATGTATAACAAAAAATGATAATGTCTAGACAAAGTGTTAAAGTATAAAAGCAACACCATAATGAGTTACTAAGCTCCATACGGGTTACATGATCCTTGAAAATATTAGCTAGTAAACCTTTAGTCATAGGATCAGCTATCATCATAGTAGTACTAGCATGTTCAAAACTCACATTTTGCTTCTTCACATAGTCTCTAACCATCAAATACTTTATGTCGATGTGCTTACTTCAGCTGCCACTCTTATTATTCTTTGAACAGAATACTGCAGCTGAATTATCACAAGACATTCTCAAAGGCCTTGCAATAGAATCGATAATTTTAAGGCCTGAATTGAAATTCTTCAGCCATAACACTTGTGATGTAGCTTCATAGCATGCTATAAATTCAGCTTTCATTATGGATATTGCAACAATGGTTTTCTTAACACTTCTCCAAGACACAGCACCTCCAGCAAGAAGGAAAATATATCCAGATGTAGATTTACCACTATCCTTGCATCGACCTAAATCAGAGTCTGAATACCCAATGACTTTCAATGAGTCAGAATATTTGTATGTGAGCTTAAAATCCTTGATTTCTTGAAAATATCTCAAAACCCGTTTACCAGCTTTACAATGATCAAGACTAGGATTACTTTGATATCTACCAAGCATTCCTATCGCAAAGACAATATCAGGTCTAGTGCAGACCTACGCATACATAAGGCTTCCAACAAGTGAAGCATATAGAATGCCTTTCATTTGCTCTTGTTACAATGTATTTTGTGGACATTGATTCAATGAGAATTTATCACCTTAATGATAAGTGCTACTATAGGTGAACAATTTTTTATTCCGTATCTTTTCATAATTCTTTCAATGTAAGCCTTTTGAGATAGTTCAAGCAATCGTTGAGATCTATCTCTGTGAATCTCAATGACCATGACATAGGAGGCTTCACCCATATCCTTCATTTCAAAATTCTGGATAAAAAACTATTTTTTCTCATGCAATAACCTCAAATCGCTGCTAGCAAGTAAAATATCATCCCCATATAGGACTAAGAAAATATATTTGCTCCCACTTGTCTTAAGATATATACATTGATAAATAATGTTCTCCGTAAATTCAAATGAAGAAATAACATTATAAAATTTAATATACCATTGGCGGAAAGTCTGTTTTAGTCCATAAATAGATTTATTCAAATTGCAAACAAGGTGACTTTCATCCTTATCACAAAAATCTTCAGGCTGAAGCATATATACCTCTTATTCAATATCTTCATTCAAGAAAGTCATTTTCACATCCATTTGATGTATCTCTAGATCAAAGTGAGTTACTAATGCCATGATTATTCTTAATGAATCCTTCTTTGATACAGGAGAGAAGGTTTCATGATAATCAATACCTTCCTTTTGAATAAAACTCTTGGCTGCAAGTCTAGCTTTATATCGTTCAATATTACTAGAAGAGTCTCTTTTGATTTTATAAACCCATTTAGATTCTATAGTAGAGACTTCCTTTGGTAATTCAACGAGATTCCAGATTTTATTTTTAGTCGTAGATTCCAACTCTTCTTTTATGGTATCATACCAAAGTGTGGAGTTTTCTCCACTCATGACTTGTGAAAAAGAGCATAGATCGTCTTTTAGTACAATATCATAATCAGACTCTTAGAGGTATACAATATAGTCACCAGAAATTGTTGGTTTACAAACTCTTGAGTATTTTCTTACTTCCACTTGTTCAGGTGCTCCTTCAACAATGTGTTCAGGTAAAGGGGGTTATTTTTCATGTGGCTCATCAAGTGGTGGTGGTTCTTGAACTTGTTGCTCTTCAGGTAATTTATGAGAATTTGTCTGATTTGCATTCAAGTTCCCAATGTATAAAGGTATCACAGGTGGTTCTCTTATTTCTTTCAGTTCCATCACTTGAGTTGAACCACTCCCACTTACTTCATGTTCCTCAAAAAACTTAGCATTTCTAGCCTCAATAATTTTAGGAGAATGCGACGGACAATAAAATCTAAATCCCTTTGAGTTAATCGGATAGCCTATAAAGAAATCGCTTATTGTTCTTTCATCCAACTTTTTTATATGTGGGTTGTAAACTCTTACCTCAGTTGGACATTCTCAAATGCGTAAATGGCTTAAACTAGGTTTTCATCCTTTAAATAATTTAAAAGGTATTTTTGGAACAGCCTTGGATGAAACCCTATTTAAAATATACAAAGCAGTTTTTAATGCTTCACTCCATAAGGATAAAGTAAATTTGATCTGCTAATCATATTTCTTATCATGTCCATTAATGTTCGGTTCCTTCTTTCAGTCACACCATTTTATTGTGGTGTTTCTGGCATGGTATATTGAGCAATTATACCTTCTTTTTCAAGGAACTCAACAAATGAACCTTTAACTTATCCCTTATTTGTGTACCTATCATAATATTTTTATCCCTATCAGATCTTACAATTTTAATCTGAGCTTCAGTTTGTTTCTCTACTTCTTTTTTAAAAACTTTAAAAGCATCAAGTGTTTCTGATTTATTAAACAGAAAATAGAGATACATGTATCTTGAATAGTCATCAGTAAAAGAGATAAAATATCTCTCACCATTCAAGAAAGGGGTAGAAAAAGGTCCACAAATATTTGTATGTATGATCTCAAGCAATTGAGAACTTCTTTTGGCACCCTTAGTGAATTTGTTGGTCTGCTTACCCTTTATACAGCTCACACAAGTCCCAAAATCAGAAAAATCAAGAGCTTCTAGAACTTCATCATTAACCAACCTTTTAATTCTTTAAATTGAGATGTGTCTCAATCTTTTGTGCCAAAGACTTGATGAGTTCTCATTGATAATACATCACTTAATGCCAACTTCTTTATCATGCAGAGTTAAGACATTACATTCAGTCGTGGGGGCAAGCTCAAATTTAAACAATTTCGCATACAAATTTTCAAAACCAGTAACTTTATTGCCTTTCAAAAGTTTCATTGAAGAATAAAGAAAATTGAAATCATAATCAGGTAGTGATAGTTTTGAAAGAGAAATTAAATTCCTATAATAAGATGGAACATAAAAAGTGTTTTCTAAATCTAATTGAAAATCATCTTTTAAGATGAGCCTATAAGTCCCCACGCCTTCCACATATGATGTCGTCCTATTGCCAAAATAAATATTTTATTTACTTCCCATCAGCTTCCTTAGAGTTAGAAAACCCTGCATGATTTTGACAATATGAGTTGTGGAATCAGAATCGATCCACCATGCATTATCAGAAACTTCAATGAAATTAGATTCATAACATACAAAAGTAAAATTACCTTTCTTCTCAACCCATTTTTTGTATTTCATCCAATCTTTCTTCCAATATCCCTTCTTTCTGCAGAAACGACAAATATCTTTATCAAAACTGTCTTTCTTCTTCATAGGAACACTTTTGACTTATTTGCATTTCTCTTATCATGAGTCACCAAATTAACACTTTCAGGTATCTCATGTTTCAACCTCTCTTCTTCTTGAACACACATGGTGAGTTCATTGATTGACCATTTATCTTTATGTGTATTATAAAAAATCTTGAATGGACCATATTTCGCAGGGAGAGAGTTGAGAATAAAATGCACAAGAAATGGTGCAGACATATCAACCTCAAGTGACTTGAGTTTAGAAGCAATATCTCTCATCTCCATAATGTGCTCACGCACTGTATAACTTTTATCATACTTGAGAGCCTCTTCATAAGGGTGCTGGCCAACGCCTTGTCAGAGCTTACAAATTATTCATCAATTTCCTTCATGTAAGCTTTGACCTTGTCATTATTAGCGATAGAACCCCTAATGCTTTGGCTTATATGAGCTTTTATGAGTATTAAGCTCAAGCGATTGGATCGCTCCCACTCCTCTAAAAGGCCTTAGCCTCTGGCGTACTTGATTTCGTGGGTTTAGTGGTTCTTCCACACGGAGAGCCAGATCCAGATTCGAACACCGTAAAGTGAGAAAGACTTTCTCCTTCCATTAGTAAAATTATCACCAAACAACATTGGAATTCGAGCATTTTCATTAAATAGAGCAGTAAAAAAAGTTGTGTTAAGTGCAAAACAAGGATACACATACATAAGCTATGAAATACATAACCATCAAAAGTGAATCGCGCAAATACCGATTCTAAGTAAATTCTAAACCTTCCTGTGGGTAAAGGTTACAATTCATGCATAAAATTTACTTAACTTTATCAGACTAGTAAACCAAATGAATTAGAAAATAATCCGTATGTGTGGGCATAGGATAATTTTTAAACGGAAAGGTTTACTATCTCATTCCAATTAATCTAACCAAATTAATTACCTCTCTGTGGGGTAAGGTTACTATTTTGATAAGATAATTGGACTTTATTAGATGTCATTATTATATCTTAATCACTTAACTTTATGTGATTAAATAATTTAATTTTCTTTATATCATATTCTCAGGATGTTGTGGCTAACCTAAGCATATGATAAAAAGAACTCATAATGGCATCTTACACTAGTTAACGTTAATAATTAACTTAAACTTGATGTTAATTATCAAAGTGTGAAAATGCATTGTATAGGCAAAACCTACATCAAAGACAATTCGATGCACAAAATATCTTGCATTAACAAACCGCACAACAAGAGAACAGGCAGAGCCTACATATCTCTCATTCATAATTCTTATAATAAAGACACTAGATATATAAAAGAGTACCCATAATATCATCATGTGTTGTACCAATACTTAAACAAGGTTTGTCATTATTAATTTTAAATTCAAGTTTCTCTTTAAGAGACAAATTTGATAAATAGAATATTAGAACCAAATTCACACCTTTACAGTAACAAAAGTACTATTATTATAATCTCTTAGATCTAAACGAGACTCAAAAGGAATAAACTTGGATTCAAGTAGCCAAGTAAAATATACTTAAAGCAAATAGATTTTATACACGAGCTAGGTTCACTGTAATAGTTTTAATTTACTATTACTCATCTTCTACGAAAGAAGTACGAAACCAAATCAGTATCAGTAAATCAGAGTAATCCACAACAGATTCGAGAAGCACATGAAATTTTTTACGGAAGTAAAATAATTTACAACCTATCTAAACACCAAATAACACGGCTAAAGGAAAGCTCTTGATACCACATGTTGAATTTCAACACATATCACAAAGTCAAACGCAGTGGAAAAATAACTAGGTACCTTCTTCTTGTCATCAAAGAAATACCATATATGCATAACTTGGAGAAAAATTAATTGACTGATTTATTACTTTACTTGAAAGACAAGGTAATGTTTAATTACCAAATATGTGGTCCACATTAAAGTCTCTTACAAAAGAGACGTAATTCTTACCGTTGTTAGATGTGTTATTCTATCCGTCCAAAAATAATTGACTAAATCTTATATAGTACAATAATCAATGCATATAACTTTATGTGTACTGAAATTAGATCATAAATCCTAATAGCATATATAAACTGAATTTAAAGCTTTAAAAAAAAAAAAATAGACTAACATTTTTTTGTTAAAGATATTTAAAATGTACCCAGCCTCCCGTTAATGGTACTACCTCCATCTACTTTTATTTTTTCACTATATTAAGAATAAATATTCGATTATTTTTACTTGTCCAAATTAAAATAGCAAGAGATAATTTATGAGTTAGTTTCTAATTTATTCATATATTAACTACAGTCATTTTCGAATGTATTTTTT